>VWZG01001208.1:122976-142689 GCA_013396735.1 Grallaria varia
GTAATTTTAACTCTCTGATGTCTACTTTCCCCTAGCATGATTACTTAATAAGCAGTTTGATTTTTTTTGAAAGGGGAAGAGAGAAGGAAGAGCAGCAGCATGCTCTGACCTCTTAGGAAGTTAAGGACAATAGTTGAACTATAGCATTTGGGGTGCTTACTTTCAATGAAGATGCTTTAGGTTCTAAACTAACACATACAGTATTTGGTAAAACTCCAGCTCTGTTCTTCTCTGTCAAGACAAAAAGCACACACTGCCCTGACACTAACACAGCCCATGGATTAACCATTCTCTGATCAGTCACAGGCAACTGCCTTGCTCTTCTCTGCCTGCTCTTACCAGCAGCACCAGAACACTGTCCTAACACAGCCTCTGCTCCAAGCAGTAGGGGCTGAAGCTACACCACGAAGTGAGGCAAGGACACTGCAGCAGCCACCAGTGAAAGACTGGGTTCTTCTACTCCTGGTGAGAAGAGACACACAAAGAAGCATTTGGGAGATTAAAGATCCCTTCTCTAAAATATTTGGCATGTCAGAGGTAACTGACAGGGCTTCCCTTTGTCTTGAAGACTCCTATACCAACACATTCCATTCCTGGCCTTGTTCCACAACCCTTCTGAAAGTCCAAGAAATTCACTGGTTCCCTGTTCACTCTAATGTAGCATCTTGCTCTCACTGTATCAGGCACCCTAAGAATGACTGTCTTCTCTCTGGAGATTTGAGGGACCCGCACAAAGTCACCCTTTGAGCAGACATTCACCCAGGACAGCTCAGGGGTGGTGCTCTGAGGCTGCACACAGAGCAGAGCGCTACTTGCTCTCTACTTTCTCACGAAACAGTGCAAAAGGTGGAATTTCTGGAAGCCCACTTTCAAATACTCTAGAAAAGTCTTAAAGAGGTTTATTTATCTACCTTCATATTTGGCATAAAGTTCTTTTAGTCACAACGTAGAGACCACAACACTTAATACACAACATATTTCAGATGAGAAGGGGTCACTTGGAAATCAATCCTATTAGTTTGCCATGGGATATAACCAATGAAAACATTCCCCACAAAACCCTTCTCAAAGAAGTCTGACATCTAATTGATTTCCTTACTTCATTTTCTTTTTCAACAAGTAGTCTGAAAAAAATACTTCAAACAATCACCTTGACAAGAATTTTAGCACAAAAGTAAATTAAACTTCACCTATTTCCATGTCCATGTTCTGCTTCACAAATTGAGTATTCTCACTTAAATTTATTTATATTTTATTTCAAGGACATGACATTTAACTGCTTATTTCAGGACCACGATGCCTTAACTATAACTCTCCCCCATTTTCCCCCAACTGCATCAGGCATCCCAGCTTTTTAATATTTCGCTCTTGTATCCTTTGCTAAAGGGGGGAAAACACTTCAATACCAGAAGGAAGACACTGCCTGCCCTATAATGTGAGTCTGCCAATTATATTTATTCTGGCTCACTGCTTGCAGTATTATGGTAGAACAAGAAGATTTAAGTATCCTTAGATCTCTTAGGAATGGAAGAATGATGAGTGTCTTCTCTTTAGAGAGACAGTCTTTGCACCCATGTATTTTCACTATCAAATGCAACTCAAAGATTTCCAGATGGATTTTAAAAAACCCACCTACCCAAAGGCTGGGGAGAGAAAGAGCAGCTCCATATGTTAAGTGTGTTCCTGTAAGCCTGAGGATCCTGGATCCAGTTCCAGCAGGAGGTCCTCAACTGGTTTGTGAGAGTCTCAAACTCAGCTCCTGGGAAGGGGGAGGGAGGAAACACTGTCCCTAAAGTTTCTATAGGTCTAAAGATCAGAAATCCCTGAGGGCTGGCCACGTGTCTCTACCATGCAAGGAGCAGAATCAAGACTTGGGTTCAGTCCTTTGCTTCTTGTTGGCGGCAATGCAGAGACAAGCACCCAGTGGGCCTCATGCTGCTCTGCAACAACACCAACACCTCCAGGGTATCCTGGAGTGGCACCAACAGGCTTTAGAGGCCTCATGCAGCCCTTCTTCAGCTGGAAGGATGGTCATCTCAATAGGAGTAGGGAAGCAAAGGGGAGAAGAGAAGTACCCTTCAACAGCTTAGCTCAGTATCCTGGCAAGCTGCAGTTACAAAACTGCACCCTAGGTGCCCTAAGAGCAACCTCACCCTGCGGAGGGGAATTCCAAGGAAATTTCAGCAGAGGATTCAAACTGCAAGTGGAAAAAAAGCCTTTGAGGTGCACAGTTCAAAGCATCAGACCAAGAGGTTCTATGCTCCAGAGACCCTCAAGTTTCTCTAGGCCAACATTTGCTGGTGTGGCTGATAACCACATAGCACCACTGACAGAGCGCAGCATTAGGGAGAAGAGAAAGAAGGGAAAAGGAGAGAAATGAAATCACAACTCACTCAATGCTCTCTGGTGTCCCAGTGAGGACACAGGGCCTCTCGGGCATCCCGCCACTGTCTGCAAAGGAAACAAGAACAAAACTTGTAATATATGAAATTAGAAAGGTAGCAGCTGTTTCCAGCAACTATCAAGCACCAGTGGAAACACCAACCCCCTGCACCCAAAGCATGCTGAAGAATTCAAAAACATCCAGGATCAACATATTTTAAATGATTTACTGGACATTTGCATTCTTTTAAAGCCTTCCCCACCAGTTAAAGGAAGGGTAAGAACTCAGGTGATATTCATCAACAGTTTCCTATACAGCACTGCAGCAGAATCTTCCCCAAAGCAAACCAGCACAGAACAATGACCCCATTTGGGTGGATAGTCCCACTTTTATGATGCAAGACAAGCTGTATGGAGAGCTGCTGTTACCCTCCTGAAATGCCTTCTGCCAGGAGCTGGAGCTGACCAGACTAGTCAGAGGCAAACCACCAGAAGAAACTCAAGTGCTTCAGGTCTAAGTACAACAGGGGTTGCCCATTTGCACCGTACCCATCTGTTGGTTAAAACCAGTTCCTTCATTGTTCCATTCCCCAAAACACCTGATAAACCTGTTTTCTACACTGGTAAAGATCTGGCTGGGAGGTGGGTCCCACAACAGCTCTCCCATGCCTGTCAGCCCAGTCTGCATCCATGTTAATGGTGATAACACACCGGGAGCACGGGAAGTGCCTGATCTAATGGACACAACACCCTTCAACACTAAAACCTGTTCACCCGCTGTACAAAGAGGCTCTTACCTGGGGCAATTTGAATTTTGCAGCCAGACTCTGCCTGAATCCGTGAGATCTGTTCTCCTCCCCTGCCGATTACTGAAATGAGTTCAACAAGCATCAGAACATACCATTTTCCCAGGTAACTGCAGAGTACCTTTCCCCTTTTACTCTGCTGCAGCTATCTATAAAGGAACAGTTTGACTCCAGCATTGCAGGAGAGACAGCCACAGCATGACCAAATTTATCATAGCAGAAAAAACATTAAAATACTGCCTAAAGTTATTCTGTATGCTTGTAAAAACAAACCAAAAAGCCTGTCTTGCACTGGAATGGAAACAGATAGTATGAATGAAATAAGGCACTAGTTTGAGTGCAGCTAGAAGAGTAATTTAAGTACATCTTGTTCAGCCTGAATCAGTAAGCCAGTTATTTGGGATACTAAAAAACACAAAGACTTTTATTTCTTTAAAATTCCTGGTTTACTGCCACTTTTGAATGGCCATGCTATTTGGCTGGTCTGCACTTAGGCAGAACTACATCCTGAAATGCTCCATCAGCCTCAAGTGAACACAAATATCCATCTCCCTTAACTCTCAGAGCTGACATGTTGCTGTTTCACACAGACATACAGAGGACAGACTGTGCCAGTTCCCATCCCTACTCTTCCCAGATTGCAAAAAGAGCAAAACTGTCAAGTCAAACAGGTATGGCTGGCTCAGGATGCTCCCAAAGAAGTATCCCAGCTGTGGGTTTGCATCCTCCACGTCTGTCTGCCCCTGAAACAGGATTTAAGACAGAGATGATGCCTGCAAGCTCCCCTCTCCCAGGCCGAGCATCCCTCCAACATTCCCCCACGTGTGGCACCAGGATTGATAAATTAAGAGGTCTGGCAGGGGAGGAACGAGCATTTCCTTTGCAGGAATTTGAGTTACAGTCTTATAGTGTCTTTAGAGTCAGAACAAAACTTTGCACACTATGGGGTAATTATCACGGCCTGTTATTTTCCTTTTTACTCTCCATATATCAAATTGGAAGGGATACACAGAGACCCAGCAGTGGAAGGGTCTCTGCAATCACTGTAGTAACACATCAGCAGGAGGTGCCATTGAAAGGAAGAGTAATGATCATTAAGAGGAAGAGAGAAATTAGGATCAAGCTTGAAAGAGAACAGTATCAGGAATGCAAATGTAGGAAAAATTCTCATCTGGTTGCGTTTCCCTGCAGCAAATGTACGAGAAATTTAAAATTCTGTTTAACTTGCCTTTAGTCAACTCATATTTTAACATTTAAATGTCAGTTTCCTTCCTCAGCTCTCAAGATTTTGCATACTCAAAGCAAAATGTTTCAATGACAGGAAATAAATTCACTTTTGACTTGTTTATGTACTGTGATAATGGGAATTTAAAGGAGAAAAGCACTAGAACTCCCACCAACTTGTACCAAATGCTCTTGTTCTCATTACTGGGACACCAAGTTTCCCATGCAGTTTGCACCTGGATTTTAAACACAGATCCTCTGGTCCCCATGAAGACAACATTAAACACGGCTTATCCAAGGCTAGTAAGCACAAAAACTTGTCTCAGAATAAACAGCATTCCTGCACAGAAAACACATCAAGAAGCATCAAAAGCATCCAAGGTACTTACTAAATCCAACCATTTTATCAGGCACTTTGAACTCTTCTGTTATTACAGCCCTAAAAAACAAAAAGGAAGAAAAACCCATCAAAGACTCATTACAAAGAACAATTTGGAAGACAATTACATCCCTGCCATGGAACCTGGGCTCAGCACAGGGATTCAGCACAAACAAGTAAGCACCACAGCATGGTCAAAATCATCTGTTTCTGAAGGGACCTCTCATGGTCACACAATACACTTCCAGTCTATACCTTCAATGGAATAACCTCCTTTTGTCATTCTTACAGGCAGGTTTACAAAAAAAATGGCAAAGTTTCCTCAATATTGGGCCTAGACCTTCCAAGTATCCATGTCTGCTGACTGCATTTGGATATGCTCTTCTCAAGAGATGTTCATCAAAGCCAGTCCTGATGTGACCCCCTCCAATATTTCCAGGTTTGGTGCTTTGGGGGTTTTTTTTGCCTGCTTGTCCTTAGGATTTTTTCCCTTGGAATTAATAAGAGTCACCTTTAATTATCATCTGAATTTTTATTATCTCAAGACTTCCAAACCTATAGCTCTTTGGACTTTTTCAATGTGTCTCTGCCTCAGAACAGCACCCAAAGCCGTTTCCTAAGACCTGACCACAGTCAAGCAGAAAGGAACTAACTTGGACTGGTTTTTCATTAGGCCATTTCTGTCTCGGAAAAAACACAACAGCACATATGAAATTTGCATATATACAATTTGTTCAGCAATCTCAAAAGCAATGAAACACCTGTACAGTAAATTCAGTGCAGATTTTGAGGTGAGGTATATTAAAATCTTCCCATTTTTTGCTTTAGATCAAATAGAGAAGGTATAAAATACACACTGGACTTTATTAGTTAAGTTGCAGATAAAAGACTAACACTGCCTGCCCCTTTCTGGGCTGTTTTAGCTGGACATTAGTTTAGACTTACCCATTAAAAATTCAAGGTTCTACAGTTTTCATGCACATTGCTTGCCCCTTCTGCTGAGACCCTAAACAGCTGGTTAGGATGGAAATGCACTACTATTCACCTTCAGGCTAATCCAGCCTTAGAAATGATCTCTCCTTTCCTACCCAAAACAAGACAGATAACTCCTCAAGACCAGGATTTGAGAAAAAAACTGGGAATTTTACATTTTCATTAGATGCAAAGATGTGCTGCGTGTCAACTCATATTTGCTTGAGTCTCTCAAAACCATTTTTGACAGAGGAGTCATCCCAGGTCATATTACACCAACAAAACTAAATAATAACACGTCTGTTTGATACTTCCACTTTCTGTCAAAATGCCAGACCTTTTAAAACTTTTTCTTTCTTCCCCCCTGCCAGGTTGGAGGAAAGGAAAGGAGAGGGAAATTATTCTTTTTGATTCTGCAGATTTACAGGAACCAAATCCAACTTTCACATCAACTCCTCTTTTTACATCAGGATGAACAACCCAGGCTGGAGAAAACCCAAGCTGACAGTTTCTCCACATTCTCAACCTCTGACTTCCTAACACTACTACAGATGGTGGATCAATAAACAATTAGAATTGATCAATAAATAATAAAACATAACCCACTGCTTACCTTTGATGTACCAGGGCCCCTAACTGGTTACCTACTGTGGCAGAGAGAGAAAAAAGGGAAAAAAATCAAAGCATTAGCACGGATAAACTAACTTCATCCCTACAGAAAGAGAGTCCTTACCGTTTCATCAAAAAAGAAAGAAAAGCAAAACAGTAATTTAGGTTCAGTGGCTGAAATGAATGCGTTATGTGGTACAAAACAGGAGGGGATTTCTTGATCAACACACACCATAACCCAGTGTCCAGCTGAACACAGGATAGGGAATTGATCCGTGTCTCCCCATGCTGAGAGTCATGGGAGAAAATCCTGCCTGCCCAAATCCAAATCCCTGTAACTAACCTCCCCCCTTCCCAAATTAAGCCCAAAGTAGTAAAAAAAAAGGAAAAAAGCGGGGAGGGGGAGGAGGGAGAAGAGAAATTTCAAGCAGACTGGTATATATTAAAACCAAGAATAAAAGCTGAGCAGAGTCAGAGATTCACTCAGTCCAGGCCAAAAGCATTAGGGACCGCTGGCACATACTTCTCTCTGTGTCTCTGATCTGTGCTCCATGGAGCCCACTTACACGGAGACCTGTTAAAGGAATACGCCTGTTAAGTCACCTCGGGACACCCAAACAATATTTAACCCCAACCAAACACATGTTCCTTAACACACATTCCAAGCATTGCTGCCGTGGGAGCTGCTGGTCCCTCTATGATCAGCATCATCTCCCCACTGACAACCCTCAGACAGACTTCTCTTCTCTCCCCCCACCCCAACAGATTAGATCTTTCTTCCAAATGTTAATAGGGAAAATATCATTAGACCAACTCATGCAAAGTGGGAACACATGCCCTGCTGGGCTTCCTACTGGACTCTGCCTGCAGCAAACCAGCTAAAAACCAGACCATTTGGTGCTAACAACCAGTTGAAAGATTATGTTGCATGCCTGGAGGGCACGGAGAGCAAAACAAATGAAACTGGCTGACATGTGAGCTGTGATAATAAAGATGCTGTTCCAAACTACCTTGCAGCAAGCTGCACATTCTTTGACCTGAAATAAAACAGCAATCAGCTGGCAGGGATAGAAAGTGGATGCATTTCACACTCTAAATCCGGGAGAAAAATGCATAAAGTTTGTGGCCAAACACTTTACTGAAAGAAAATAGACAAAGAGAGCCAATACTATATTTCTGCTGCGTGCCAATACTTCTTAATAGTTCTGGACCATTATATTGACAGCATATATATTTTATTACTCTTCCCAGCTTGGTGATAAGACAACCGCTGCTTTATTGACTCTGCAACGTTTGTCTTTGCATATTCTCACCCTGAATATAAAACGCTCTAATTTGATAAGGCAGCTTCCTGCAGTTGAAAAACATGGGTGATGTAATGGGGATTATTTGCCCTGGCTGATAAGCTCCTACCATGGCGCTGAGCAAATCCAGAATCTTGCCCCAAACTGCACTCTGAATATTTAAACTACACACGGTAGGTCTGGTGGCTATTGGTGTACTGTGGGGTTGCCACAGCCAAGGCCACTCATTATCAAGATGCCAGAAAGAGTGGTTGTAACTCTGCAAGGCTGTATTTAAATATCCACTTGGCATTTCAATTCACCGTGGCAGCTCTCTGAGCAGCCTGTTCCGCTGCAGCCGCTGCCCACAAATTATGAGACAGATACACATCCTATAATCAACTCCCCAAGTTCACGCAAGGAAGGGAAGAGCCTTCATTCTGTAACACAATCCTACACTTGAAGACAACTTCTTAGGGGAAACCTGCATGAGCACAGGGAGTTAAATCAGTCAGGGAATTAATGCTCTAGATGTATGTAATAATGTCTCCAACCCATTCCAAGTACTCTCCAAACATAATAAGCCATTTACCACCCCAGGCAGGTATCAGCCTTAATGTATATTTATTATACAAATTATTTAAATAATTTGAAATAATTATGCCACAATAACTTATGTAAGAGACCATTCCTTCCGCATTTCACAGATAGCCTCTCCAAGAGCTGAAATTGAAGGCAGACAGAGCTGGAAATTATTTACTTCATGTCAGTTATGACTTCTCTCTGTTTTGGGAGGTGAAAAAGCAAGATGTGGCTCCTGGTTCCATTCCTTCTCCAACATGCCCATTTTGCTCTGAAAAACAGGGACTAACAGAGAGGCAGGGCTGGGGCAGCCCTTGCTCACCACAATTCCAAAAGCTGATGCACAGTTCCACTGTCTCCCTTCACACCAAGGAGGGGGCTGAACTCTGACAAGCCACGTACATATTTCCTGCTTTTACATCTATTGAGTACAATTTAACTGTAACTGCAGTCATTTTACTGCAAATAAGGAAAAATACTGAATAAAATCAGCACAATTTCCTATTAATGGCACCTGCTGGTTGATAAGTCTTCATCCTGCTTTAGGCTTCACCTTAACTGAATTCTACCTAACAGACACTCAAAACAAATGCGGATTTTTTTTCCACCCCATAAAACAGAGCAGTGCCTCCCACTAAATTAATGTGCATGGTGGGAATATACAATCTTGTCAAGAATACCTTCATGGCTAGAATAAAATCAGAGTGACACATCTTGCAGAGAGCAGTGGAACAGGGCTGCATTTCATACTTTGGAACCAAAATTGTATCATCATAAATTTTGGAAAGCTACAGGGAAGACATTAGTTAACATAATTTTTCATCATTAAATATTGCAAGGTTTTTCTTTAATTAAATTATCAAAACAACATAATTTGTGTCTGCCTCCACTGCAAATTTTTATAGGTTTTTTTTCCCCTACTCCCTTAAGCTGCCTTATTTTAAAAATGGCCATCTGTAAAGTTGCAATTTTGAAGAACAGTGGCATTTTGTGCATTAAGCTAAACCTTTTGCCAAGAGATCTGGACTTTTGCCCTGGTCCTACTGCTGCTGCAGATGTGTCAGGGAGCACCAGTACTGACTTTCACCAGCAGCAAGATAGGGATAAAGTTTCCTTCCATCCACCATGATTTTTATTGAAAACACTCTGGAGCAAAGAAATAAAGTGCTCTGTACAACTGGATCATGTGTTTGAGCCCCTCAGTTCTACTACAATGAAGTGTAATTACACCCAAACAGGCCATCTTCATATCTGGATGAACCACAGGAGCTTGGGGAGGAGAAAGGGGTGGAGAGAAGGGTGTGAAGCTTTTCCAAGGTCTCTCACTTTTGTTTTCCCAGACTCAAAGGATGCCCCAGCCTTCAGCTGCAACACTGCTGCTTAACCCTGCAGACCTCACAGGACACTCCCTGAAAGCAGCCCAAAGCAGGGCAAACAAAGGTTAACATTCTCATCAGTCTCTTTCCAGCAGACTAAATCCCTGCTTCCTTTGAACAAAAAGGAAGCTGCTTCTTTAAAGATTATTTAGCATTATATAAACTTATTAAATTGTGCTGGTAATTAGAGGGGAACCTATTAATTAAGAATGGAGGCCAGGCAAAGCTGCTGGCCATTAACAGAAGGGCTGGGATCTGTCCTCAGCAGCAGCCACTGGCAAGATGCCACCAGGTCTCTGCAGGACTCACCTGTCCCTCCTGCTCAGGTTTGCTGTGAAACATTAACCCCTGCAAGTGGCCACACAAGTGCCAGATACAACTTCCTGGAAGCAGTACAAATAAACCTGATCTCTTCCCTGCACTACAGCTGTTTTCAGGATTATTTTAAAGTTGTTTCCAGAAAGGGGAAATAAAGAAGCCGGGGAAAAGAGAAATAATTAGGCTCAAGTTCTGACACCACCCGGCCAGGTCACCAGGGCTGACCCTACGGCTCTTCGGTTCAGATGAGGGTTAAGTTAAAGGAAGTGCAAAAAGCACTCCCACAGGCTGCTTTCCAATACTATGACAAATCTATTTTTCCTGGAAATGCTTTAAAGGCAGCTGCATTTGTTTTGATCAGTTCACTGTCACCTGTCTTAAGACCACTTCCTAAGCCAGCACAGCAGCAGCTGTTTACGAAAACAGAAGGGGAGAATTAGATTGTCCTGAAAGACAGACAGTTTTCCTGTCACCTTAAGTACTTCCTCTGGAGACAATTTTTTTCAGCAGTATTAGGAACAGCATTAATTTCCCAAGAGCTGCATGGGTTTAAGGAAGCAGGGAGACCTGCACTGAGCTGTGAACATGCTGTATATACAGTGATAAATTTCCCACCAGATTTGTTTCCAAGCTGTCCAGAGCAGAACTATCAAAATCCCTGCACTGTAACATTTCTAGAGCATGTGTAACAACACAATTCTTTCTTGACAATGTCTCTGTGGTTCACAGACAAGCAGAAAATAGAAAAGAGTGTGGGCATGCAATCCCAACACCCCTCTGAATAGACAGGGATTTCCTAACTTGAGAGTTCTATTAAAAGCAACTGCCATCTTCCAGATGCTGAAGGTAAAGATGCATTATAGCTTTTTAATCCCATGGAAGGTGGCCCAAGACCAAGATATGGATCATACCACAAATATACAGAGCAAGAAGCACAGGCAGCTTCAGGCATTGCTTTCCCAGGCTGCAGGTAAAGAACAGCAATGGAGGGTCACACAGGTAGGTAGGGATCTCATCACACACCTGTATCTCAGTACAGGACTTGCTAATGCTGTTAGAAATAAAACCAAAGCTGAAAGAAGTGATACAATCCCTGGTGTTTGGTGAAACTCCAGCCCTGTAAAATATTACTTCCATCATTTCTCTTCTAAGATCTCAGAGATCAGATTTTTGGGAGGGGAGTTGGACAAAGTTATACACAGATGTGTATGAACAACCAAAGGGCAAATGCAGTGTTGGAGATACTTTAAAAACAGTTCCAGACAAGATCCAGAGCTGAAAATGGGGTGACCAGAATAAAGAGTCAGGAGCAGCCACTGTGCAAGGCTCCCCCAGAACAATACCTGCTCCATGGAGTCATGTATCACAGCACAGAAAAACAGCAGTAATGCACATTTATAGCCCAGACTGCAATGATATTGACACGGCCTGTGTCAACACAAACAAGGCTCAGCAAGTTCTAGGGCTCGCCAGTACAAGTTTAAGTACAAAGTCTAACCTGTGCTGTCAGTAAGTCCTACGACCATTTCACGTGTTACAACTCCCCAAAAACCATTTTGTCAAAAGGTCAGATCTCTCCGTTCAGTCTGATGAATCAATGAAAGACTGAGGCAGGGCAAGTGTTGTGAATGACTGGTTCCCAGAAGGCTATTTTTATTCTTTTTCACACATGGCCATGTCCCAAAGCTATTCAGACACAGCTCAGAGCTGGTCAGCATTCCCCAACACCGCACAGCCTGTGACGGCTGAGCACCTTCCCCTGCAGAACCAGCACCCACCAGCAATGCCACACCTCTGGCTTCTCACAGACACAGTGACACTCCAGCCAGAGATACAGGGCATGGGGGCTCACCCAGACAAATCCCTGCTTTGCTAAAACCCCCAACCAAAGGAGCAGCAACCTGTTGCTCAAACAGAGCCAAGAGGAGAGAACAGAAGTGGGTGGTGGCATGTGTTCAGAAAACACTAACATTAGCAAGCCAGAGGCTCCACATAAAAGAAGCATCTCCCCATGCTCCAGCATGTTCTTTCAGACTGAGAAGCAGACGTGTAGTTATTTTCAGCCTTTGTATCAGACAGAAAAAAATTCTTTTCAAAATGAAGTGCTAGGCAGCAGCTTTGCTTATCTCCTCAGTATTCCTGAACATATCCATGGGGGAGAGAATCACCCTGCAGGGCTACCTGTGTCAGGAAAAACACTGAAGGAAATAGCAAAAGCAAGACATAGCCACGTGTTTTGTTTTTGTCATAATCAACCACAAGTAAAGCTGAGCTCTTTGTATCTATAAACTAGCAGATAATACAGTTTAAACACTTCTTGTAACAATGCACATCATTAGATTTGTCAAAACCAGGCAACTATTTTCTAACATTACTGTTGTTCTCACCAAAGATAAGACACTAATGGCTTATTTTAAAACTGTAACACTTCATGCAGTATTGACTCATTACAGTTACCACATATGGTCCATTCAGTAAACTAATATTTGGCTGGAGCCAACGTTAAAAGCTTCAGAGATTCCAGAGTTCTTAAAGAAACACAATGAAGAAAGCTACACTAATAGAGAAAGTTTTGTTCCAACTTGTATCAACTTACATCAATACCTTTTCTCCTTAAAACTCATGTGCAAAGCAACCAGAACTCAACAGCAACTCAGCTCCTGTGCTGTGACCACTGATATACATGGAAAGGAACACAAGTAATGCTGTTCTTGCACATTGCCTGCTCCCAGAAAATAAGGGTCAACAGCGAAGAACAGCTTTACTATGTACATTTGGTATTCTATATGTGGGCTCCAGCACAGGCCTACTATGCACATCCTTCTCCCTCCCTAACTACCACAGAACAAGATTTAAATTAGAGTTTGTTTGCTAATTCCCAAAGTTCATGAACTAACAAATAATTGCATCACATTAATACCAATGCCTGGGAGCCCTGTGCTATCTAGATAAGACTAAACAGCACAGGGAACCTTGTACAAAATTTCTGTACACAGAAAGATGCATTTTCCATCCTTAAAGCAGAAAACTGCCTCCATGGATGAATTTCAGGACTGACTAATCCCAGCCAGCTTACCTCCATCATCCAGGGGCCGTTTCTGCACTCCATAACCGTAGACTGAGGGGTCCACAAGTGTTGTAGAATTATTCAAGTGAGGAATATCTCCAATTTTAGCAGCAATCTAAAAAAACAGGGGATAAAAGCTTGATTAGCACACCTCAAGTTTCATCCATGACAGCTAAGCATTCTTTCTCCCAGTAAAACATTTACCCCAGTCAAATCTTCTCTCAGGTGGCTTTGAAACATGGTGTTTCTTTTCTAAAGTAAACAATTTTCTGCTTGCCTTTAATATTTGCTTAATTAAGATCCCATTCACCCGGTTTCTCTTCCTGATCATAAGCAGGTATTTACTCCTTCCAACATTATATTCAGGATTATTTGCTCAATGGATAGCTGACAAGCTAAATCTTGCAAAGAGGAAGGTTCAAACTGGCTCACCAACTTTGTCCTGGGGAAGTTACCACTACCAGAGCTGTGTGGGAGGACATGCAACTCCTCCTGTGTCCGTGCAGATCCAGACACACAGAGATGCACTCACACATCCGTGGGGGAGCAGACAGGCAATGTGAAAATATACAGCACAAGGACAGGTTTGGAACCTGCCTGTCAAAGAGACTGCATCACTCTGTTTACTGTACGAGGAATAAAAGCCAGTGGGCAAACTATCAGCCCAGAATTAGCTTCCATTTCCTGCAGTGATCAGTGAACAACATGAGCTCTTCCACCTGCTCTCAGAGCGATCTGGTGTAAGCCACCCTAAAAACATACAGGTGCATCCCCTGGGTGCTGCACCCAAGTTAACACCCCCTCCCAGGGACAGGCAAACTGTGGTCTCACAGCACCCCTCGCCTACATAAAGTACTTTGTTGTAATAAGCAAGTGCAGAACAAAGTAGTTACAGAACAAATACAAAGCACAGTGTATTCTATAGCATTTGCTTCCTTTTCCAGCAGAAAGAAAACCATTGAATAAGATCTTTACCATAGACTGATCTCAGTCTATTATAACTGTATTCACCAGAGAATAAGCAACAGGAACAGATGAAAGAGCGTTTTACACAGTATGTTTTAAATGACAAATACATCCAAAGGTGTTTCTAAAATTTGTGCTTTACTGCAACAGAAAGACATCTGCAGTAACTCTGGTTGTTGACACTATCTTCTGCTAAACAACTGCCCAAGATTCGGAACCACAGGGTACTGAAAAAAGCTATTTGAAACAATCTTGAAAGACTGAGGGCACTGCTTTTAGAAAGAGAATAGGAAACATTTAGTTCAATGCCTTGCAGGCAAAGGGCTCCAAGTTTGGACCATTTTCTCCTCATAGCCCATTCTGTCCTGTCTCCTTTTACAAAGTCAACAACTTCACTGCGTCAGAAATGCCAGAGATAGAGAATAAAATCTTCCTCTAGGAACAACCCAGTGATCCTGTAGTGAAGCTTTGATGACAAGTGCTTTGTACATCACCATCTCCAATAAGTCCCCAGAAAGCTGGTTCTGAAAGCATTAACACAGCTTGCCCACTCCCTCGTGGAGTGCCAGGTGATGCCTTGCTTTTTTGTTAAATGTTGTACTGCATCCCTAGATCCAGATCCAGCCCTTTGTCCACATTTTGGGATGTAGAGTATTTTAATGAAGGTACGAAGACCACAGATGCTTTCTGACTACTTCAACGCCGAAAATACAAGTTTTAAAATGTATTTTACAATAACCTATTAACAGCTTTCACCTAATAACTTATGATGTAGACCAAAAGGAATAGTGTCAAGTATAACATACCCTGACATGTTTTGGGACATTTGATTTTAACATCACCTTCACAAACTCTCTTTTTGTTAGTAGTTATTTATCTGTAATTCATGGATGATAGCCTGGAGGTGAAATCATCCACACTCCAGGGAAATAAAAAAGTTGTCCGTGGATAGTGGGAGCTGGCCTAGGAAAGGAAACCAGCCTGAAGCACAAAGGTGTGCAGAACAGCCCTCTGGCACCAAGGCTCTCTGCTCCCAGTACAGGGAAGCTTTGCAAACTCCCACTCATCACTGCACACAATGATCACACTGACAGAGAACCCCCCAAGTAAAGGGCAAAGCAAGAACGTTACAGCAATTTTTACATTATCAGCTTTTGGGATATTTTTCTCTTCCCCTCTCCGCTCCTTTATTTAAACTTGCACCCTTATCTCTAAAGCTTTCCAGCTGCCACTGGATTACAGGCAGACAACATGTCACCTCATTACAGCAGGAGAAAAACCACCCTGCAAAATTAAGAGCCGAGCTTTTAAAGCACACGTGGCTGTTAAAATTTGTTTTAACTTCTCATGTTCAGCTTAAAATGGGAAGCTCAGTCTTTACAACAGGTTCAACAGCAGGTAAGCACAAAAACTAGAATATGACTAAAATAAGCAGACCTGGCCCTTATCTGCCTAAATGACCTTGAGTAATGTACTACTGTTAGCCACTGCTTTTGTCCTGCTGTATGTCAGCCTTGGCTTTTTTTCTCCCCTTAACCCAATGCATCCATTTTACCAAGTCCTGAAGTACACTGGAAAAAAACCATCACTGTTTCTGCCCCTAAATTGCCCAGAATAAAACTCTCCAACAAAGACTTTAAAGGACATAGCACAAATCCCAGCTACAAATTGCAATGGTAAAGCCAAGAAAAACAAAATGATCCACAAACTTGTGTGAGGGATACAAGTTTCCCTATACCTTGCCCTTCTGTACCTTCAACAGACATTAAAAATGGTGCAATAAAGCCACTTTTAAATATGAAGCTTCTTTGCTCAGCACAGCAGGACCCAAACACCAATATCTGCAGAATTCAGCTTTCAAGAGAAGAGGCCCAGTTTCTAGGAAAAACCTCTTCATGCTGCCCTGCAAAGAAGAGCAACTGATAAAATCACCAATTCTAGGTATTAGCAGAATAAAAAAACAACAATAAGGCCCTGTCATCTGACCCCTCAGACTGTTCTACTGCTCCTCCTGCTCCTCCCATTTGCTGAGCAGAGCACTTGAGTCGCTGTGAAGTCGTTTCTCCACAGTTCTGTAGGAAGCAACAAAACCATCCACAGCCATTTAAGTTTCAGGGCACAGTTGTTTTCCTAAAGTTTATTGCAAAGCCCTAAAGCTATCTGAGGGTGACCTGAAAAATGACTCTGCTAGAGGGTAAAGAAAAGTTAGTCTAAGACACCACCATTACCATGGAAAGTAGAAGCTAGAGCCTGATAAAGAAAAGGGCTTCAAACACACAACCCCTTAACTCTCAGCAAGTCTCAGGATGTTCATCCACTTTTGATGGCTTGCTACATCAGCCATGAAAGCTTTTCCTCTTCATATCACTCCCAGAAAGAGGGATTCAGACAGTACCTATGGCAGATATAAGAACAGGACATGTAAGGAGAAGGAACCAGCAAGCACTGCAAACACAAGCACTGGACTGGAAACGAAGTGCCAAGGAGAACAGGAGACAGCGAGCACCAAGCAAGATTCTGTTTGGTCACTAAGAGCAAAAGGCCAGTCCAAGAGAAATTAATTTTAGTGCTTATTTTCTAATCCAGTTACTCAAAAGGAGAGGAAACATGCTCGCTCTCTCTCTCTGCCACCCCAAAATGCCACAGAAGGAAAGCCACCCTGCCTGGGACCAGACAGACAGATAAATCCTCATCTATGATCCACTAATCCACTCACTTGAGGTGCATTGCAGAAGATGCAGGGCAGACCATCTCAGAGCCTCAGCACTGCCTTGAACAAGTCATTATTTATAAATCTCAAATACTTCAGAGTTTACAAAAATCCAAGCAAGTCCAGCCCAAACACTGAAAGTAACGTAATGCAATTTTTTTCAAAGGTATTCCGGGTTTCCTATTCTTATGTCATCTCACATCCCAGCAGCTCTAAGGAATGTAGTTACTTTCCCTGGATCAGGAAAGCCTTCCTTATTTATTCATTCATAACCATGCACTCTATTCCACAGCCTGATTACAGTGTTATGGCTCTCACAAGAACTGAATTTAGTAAATTTGACTACTAGTCTTACGTGTGACATTAAACCCTGAAAGATTCAAACATCAAGTCAGGGATGATGTATCAATCCTAGAGGCAGGAACTCTGACTGAATTTTTCCCTCTGCTCTCTCATCTCCTTAAAGCAAAAGGAATACTCTGAAAAGGCCAAAATGAGCACAAAAGGTGACATCTACTTACCAGATACAGCTCAAGCAAACACAGCATTAAACACCCTTGGTGAAAACTCTGCCATCACCTCCACTGAAGTATCAGGTGCAATTGCCTTTACATTCCACCTGACCCTCAGCCAGAAAGTTCCATCACAGACTCCTTGGGTGGTGAGGCAAATATCCATCCCCTGAGCAATTAAGACCATCTTCACTGATACCTGGCAACAAGTCACTAGTGACAATTTAGTTCTGTGCAGGACAAGACCCCCTGCTCCCTTACAAACCCTCCACAGAACTGAATTAAATCAAGTGCTTTCACAGGGAGAGGGGAGTATTTTAGCACTCCAACAGCTCTTTTCATCCCACAAACACTAATGGAAAAAAAATCACTTTCAACAGGCAGCAAACAACTCACTGCACAAAAATATAGGACGTTGTGCTCCCACAAACACACACAGAGCCCACATTTCCCAACACACTTGTTCCCAGCATGAAAAGACAGTGGGGAGGTCGTTGCTGAAATCTCCCAGTTCCCACTAACTTAGGTTGTAGGCTCATGGAAACCCAGCACATGCAGTGCAAACACAGCAAGTGTAATGAACTGAAGGACAACAAAATCCAGTGACCACAGCTGGGGCACGGAAGTATTTATTACTGCACCTCCTTCACAGGTGGATTGGGGGCTCACAGATTCACCCCACAAACACATGGCAGCAACCACACAACACAAGTTCAGGTCAATCTGCAGTTAGTGCTGTGTTTTAGCCCAAAACCAGGTTGCTCCAAGGGCAAATTCAAACTGGCTTTGAATGCTTCCAGGGATGGGGCAGCCCCAGCTTCTCTGGGCAACCTGGTCCTCACCACCCTTCTTCCTAATGTCTAACCTAAATTTCCCCTCTTTCAATTTAAACCCATTCCCCCTTGTCCTGACACTACAGTTCCTGATGAAGAGTCCCTCTCCAGCTTCCCCGCAGCCCCTTCAGATACTGGAAGGTGCTGTGAGGTCTCCACACAACCTTCTCTTCTCCAGGCTGAGCAGCCCCAGCTCTCTTAGCCTGTCTTCACAAGGCAGGTGCTCCAGTCCCCTTTTCAACTTCGTGTCACTCCTTTGGACTTGAAACACATCCACAAAATAACTTCAAGAAGCGCAAATGATTATTTTCTTTGACATAAATGAGTTATTCAACTGCTAGCAGGTGGCAATGTTATCAGACACTCAAAAAGATGTTTTTGCAATGAGGGGCCTCCTGTGACAGATAGCCAGGTCAAGACAAACACAGTGCAACACGACTCAATTTGACTGCATCGAGCAGACAACCCTGGGTGTTCAGACATCACACATCAAGGCCACAGCACTTTGTCAGTGACAGAAGGGACACACAGCCTCACCAGGGAGGTAGCTCAGACCTCGTCTGCCTCTGCTGAGAAAGGAAACAGTGACCCAAGAGCAGAGCAGCTCGTGGAGCCTCTGGAAAGGTGCAGAGTGTTGGCCCACAGCACAGAGTGGATGTCACGCTGATGCAGAGGTGAGCTGAGGGTGAAGCACCTCAGCTCCATCAGAGAGAGCACCTGAGAGCTCTTAGGGCCCAGCTCAGCTTCTTCAGAAGTTTCTCAATGAAACCACAAAGAGTTTGGACTACAGAAAGAGATTTCTCCCACCTGGCCTGTAACACTGGAGAGGCCAAAATCAGGGTCTTTGAGCACCAGCTGGGATGTGTTCCTGCTGTTCAGCTGTGTTACACCTCCTCAGGGTGCAGCCACTACACGTAGGTAAAGCACAACCTGCTCAGAGATGGGACAAACACCAGGGACAGATGGTGAGATGAACACCCACAACATCTGCCCTGAGAACAGCAGCTTTGTGTCCTGGAGCCACTTCCCACAAAAGGAGGAGCACACAAGCACCTGGAAATAGCCTGTGCTGGACAAGGGTGGTGGTTCCTCAGCTCTGGCCACCTTCACTGAAACTTTCCATTTTAGCATCATGTCAGCTCAGAAGTTCCTCTGGGAGAACCTCCCTCCCTCCCTGGAGGGAATGCGAAGCTCCTGCACTGCCAAGATTTGCATTCACAAATCCACAGAAACAATTAGCTTGGAAAAGACCTCTGAGATAAGTGAGTCCAACCTGTGCCCGCTCTCCACCTTGTCAACTAAAGCAGAGCACCGTGTCCAGTCTTTCCCTAAACACCTCCAGGGATGGTGACTACTCCACCTCCCTGAGCAGCTCCTTCGGATGTCTAATCATCCTTTCTGTAAAGAAACTCCTCCTGCTATTCAACCTAAACCTCCCTGGCACAGCTCGAGGTTATGTCTCCCTGTTCCCAGGGAGCAGAGCCCGCCCCCTCTCCAGCTCTCCCCTCCTGTCAGGGAGCTGCAGAGCCAGAGGGTCCCCCTTGAGCCTCCTTTCCTCCAGGCCGAGCTTCCCTCCAGCTTCCTCAGCCTCTCCTTGCGCTCCAGCCCGTCCCGCACCTCGGCTGACCCACCGCTCAGCCCCCCGCACAAGGCTCCGCTGAAAAACCCACGCTAAGCCCACCCCACCCCCGCCC
>VWZG01001208.1:143424-168535 GCA_013396735.1 Grallaria varia
GGGGATGGACACTGTGCTGGGATGGACACTGTGCTGGGATGGACGCTGTCCGGGGATGGGCACTGTGCTGGGATGGACACTGTCCGGGGATGGACACTGTGTTGGGGATGGACCCTGTGCTGGAGATGGACCCTGGCCTGGGATGGACCCTGGCCTGGGATGGACACTGTCCAGGGATGGACCCTGTCCAGGCGCTGCTCCTGCCCCCGACAGCCCGGCCATTCTCTTTCCATCCCATCTCTGCCCGTTCCATCCCACCCCTGCCCGTGCCATCCCATTTCTACTTATTTCCTCCCACCCCTGGCTGTGCCACCCTGCTCGTTCCATCTCATTTCTATTTGTTTCATCCTATCCCTGCATCTTCCATCCCACTTTTGCCTGTTCCATCTCGCCCCTGCCCATTCCATCCCATCCCTCCCTGTGCCATCCCATCCTTCCTGTGCCCCCCATGCCAGGCTGTGCCACCCCCTCCACCCCTGCCGTGGTGTCTCAGGGGTACCCCACCCTCTGACCCCTCTGTGGAAACATCACCCCCTGTCTCTGTTTCCTGCCTCGCTTGGTCCGTGTGTTTGAGGGCCACGTTCCTGACCCACAGGGCTGTGGCCTGACCCTGCCATGGGGCTGGTGACGCCTTCCACGAAGCTCCTGGCCTCGGAGTGCTCTGGGGAGCTCTGCCAAGACCAGGAGATCCCGGAGGTGCCCGCACATCCCCACGGAGCCCCCAGGTCTGGATCAGTCCCCACTCCCATCCTTCCCACTGCAGGAGAGCAGCGGGAGGCTCCGGGGTGATGCAAGGACCAGTTAGTCCAGGATTAATGCAAAAACCATGCAAAGCTTGTTCCTTGAGCGGGGCCCTGCACAGCCTTTCCTGCTGCTTTTTGGGGCTGTCATTTTTGGGTGATACCTCCCACACTGCAGCTCCTGGCCTGCCTGGGTTTGCCCACTGAGCCTGGAGCCATCCAAGGTTCCCTGAGCCCCCTCCCAAAGCTCTGAGCAGGAAATTCAAAACCCAGGCCATGTCCCGCACAGCTCTGCTTCCTCCTCGGCTGGTTCTTGCTCTTCCCAGTTTCATGCATCCCATTTGTGCCTACAGGAGTAGGCAGGAATTGCTGAGGCCGATGGAATTACCCGGTGGCTTTCCAAGAGCAGGGAACACCCTTCTGCACTGGGACTCACCTGCTGACCTCCAGCCTTTCCTCCCTTCAGAAGCTGGCATCATTTTCCTGAGGTAAAAACCCCATTTATTTTAGGAGAAAGGGGCACAGCCCACGGGAGACGGATTGTAATCATAGAATCATGGAATCACAGACTGGTTTGGGTTGGAAGGGACCTTAAAGATCATCTCATTCCGCCCCCCGTGCCTTGGGCAGGGACATCTCCCACTAGGGCAGGTTTCTCAGAGCTCCATCCAGGCTGGCCTTGAGTGCTGCACCACCTGATAGGATCTGTGTCCCCTCAGCCATCCCATGCTCTCCCAGCCATGGTGGAGGCACCTCCTCCAGCCATGCCCTGGGCTTTGCTTCTTCGTCTCTCGCAAAAACAAAGCGCAGAGACTTTGCTGCATTCGGGGACTTTTCCCCCTCCTAACCCTGGCTGGGAAGACCCAACAATGCTCAGCACCGGCTTTTTCCAAGCTGTCTCTTCTCCCAGGCGGGTCTTGGGTGGGGGGATCACCCCGACAGTCCCGCTCAGCTCTCAGGGGTGCCCTGTTCTCACCAGGATTCACCCGATGGCCCTCTGGCCAATGCCAACCTCAAAGAGGCTGTGAGGCTGATCAAACCCAAATCCAAAACCTCCCGGTCCTGGAACACCAACAGGGAGAAGCTGGAACCTTCCCTGCCAGACCCAGAGCCCTGGAAAGAGAAGGAGGAAGCTCCTTGAAGCCAGACAGGATGAGGACCAAGCCACCAGGCTGCCAGGATGGTGACAACCAGCCCCAGTGCCGGACAGGCAGGGATGGCCAGGAGGCAACTGGCAAGAAGAAGACATCAGACAGCAATTGAAAAGAAGGAAATTACAGGCCTTAAACACTTCCAGAAACAAATTTCTGATGTAAATCTTCCTTTTGAGGAATAAAAAAAACAGGAGGAAAAGAAAAAAAAAATGCAAGGAGTGATTCTACGCCTCCATCAGCCCCGAGACACACACACACACCTTCACACACGCGCTGAAATTAGTTGTGACAGCTGAAATTCTCCTCTCGTTGGACGCCGTTTGACAGGGTACTTAAAAAAGGAGGGAGGGGGAGAAAAAAAAGGAGGAGAAGAAGAAGAAGAAGAAAAGGGAAAGTGGTTTGGTGTCGCATAGGGGAGGCGGAGGGGGGTGATGTGGTGGGGGGTTTCAAGTGATACAAAACGCATAATTCAGGCTTCTTGGATTGCAAAAGCTCCTCTTACCTAAAGGGCCTGCTGCCTTTATTTTTATCCAAATGGCTCAATTACTGCAAAGCCCCACAGAGAAAATTATGGATGTTTGCCTCTATTTTTCTCCCCTTGTCTCGACAACTGTAGATATTTTGTTTTCCTTCTTTGCATCTCTTTTCTCTTTTTTTCTTTTTTTTTCCCCTCTTGGTGGTGGTGGTTGCAGGGGGTAGGAGGTGGCTGGGAGTGGGGCTGGGGTGTGGATATGGAGATGGAGGGGACCCTGGGCGAGGGATNCAAGCCACCAGGCTGCCAGGATGGTGACAACCAGCCCCAGTGCCGGACAGGCAGGGATGGCCAGGAGGCAACTGGCAAGAAGAAGACATCAGACAGCAATTGAAAAGAAGGAAATTACAGGCCTTAAACACTTCCAGAAACAAATTTCTGATGTAAATCTTCCTTTTGAGGAATAAAAAAAACAGGAGGAAAAGAAAAAAAATAAAAATGCACGGAGTGATTCTACGCCTCCATCAGCCCCGAGACACACACACACACCTTCACACACGCGCTGAAATTAGTTGTGACAGCTGAAATTCTCCTCTCGTTGGACGCCGTTTGACAGGGTACTTAAAAAAGGAGGGAGGGGGAGAAAAAAAAGGAGGAGAAGAAGAAGAAGAAGAAAAGGGAAAGTGGTTTGGTGTCGCATAGGGGAGGCGGAGGGGGGTGATGTGGTGGGGGGTTTCAAGTGATACAAAACGCATAATTCAGGCTTCTTGGATTGCAAAAGCTCCTCTTACCTAAAGGGCCTGCTGCCTTTATTTTTATCCAAATGGCTCAATTACTGCAAAGCCCCACAGAGAAAATTATGGATGTTTGCCTCTATTTTTCTCCCCTTGTCTCGACAACTGTAGATATTTTGTTTTCCTTCTTTGCATCTCTTTTCTCTTTTTTTCTTTTTTTTTCCCCTCTTGGTGGTGGTGGTTGCAGGGGGTAGGAGGTGGCTGGGAGTGGGGCTGGGGTGTGGATATGGAGATGGAGGGGACCCTGGGCGAGGGATGGGGCACTGGCATGTGGTGGCTGTGCCACCATCACACAACTTGGTCCCCTCTCCATCTCCCCCACGTCACCTCACACCTCTGGGTCCTCAAACCCCCTTCATCCCCACATCCCCCACTCTTCTCCCTTCCTCCAGCCTTCTCTCCCTCTCTTCTCCCCCACCTCCCTCCTCTCCTTCCCCCTGCCCTCCTCCCCATCACCCCCTCCCTATGCCTCTCAAAGCCACCATAATAGCAGCTTGTTTGGCACTTCACTTGGTCTCAATGAGAAAATTCCCCTCTCTCCCTCTTTTTGCTTTCGTTATTTCCAAACCCTGCAATAGCTCCTTTGCTCAGGGCTGCGGGAAGTGCCCATTTTTCAACATTTTTCTTTGGCTTATGTTTGTCATCCTCTGAATTACCGCACCGGGGAGTCCAGTCAGCCCGACACCGGGCCCTGCTATTCACGCCTCTCCTGCTCCTTGAGATCATGGAGGGAGAAATTAGTCATTTATTTGGAGCACCACTGCAATGCACTTCCCCGCACGAGTGTTTGTTTTGATCTCCCGCTGGAAAAGGAGGCTCCGCGGGGAGCGCCGGCGCGGCGGCAGCGCCGGGTCCGGTGGGAGACGCGGGGAGGGCAGGGCAGGGTGGGGGAAGACCCAGGAATTCCCAGGAAAGCTGTGAACATGGAGACCCCCACCATGCTGAGCTGCTTCCCTGAGGCTGCTCCTGGAGCTGATGCTCTCTGCGGGTCCTGAGGGTTTCCAGGTGATCTTGTCCCGTCGGGACAGCTGGTTGTCCGTGGTTTCATCTCCAGGAAGGATGTGAGACTGCCTGGAGCCAGAGGAGCATCCCACCCCAACGTCCCCATGACTGTGCCAGGCGGTACAACCCAGGAGTCCCTGCCAAATGCTGGTTTGATGGCCAAGGAAGAACCCTTCCAGCCCAGCCCACAGCCACTGGACATGGTCCCCAAATCCACTCAGCAGCTGCTGTCCTGCCCACCCCATCCCACTTCACGGAGCAGGACCAGCCCTGCATGGGCAGCCAGGCTACAGGGCAAGGGCAGCACAGATGGGGAAACATTCACCAACTCAGAGATAGTCCCAGCTGATGGGACGTAAAAAGGACACTGCTTGTCCTTGGGCATCGTGATCCACCTCCCCTCCTCGTGTGCCAAGGTCAGGAGCCAGTGAGTCCCATGGCAGAGCCTGGTGCTGCCCTTGCAGACCGGGCTGGCATCGCTGTGGCTCCTCAGCCAAGATGCTGCCAGGCTCCTGGGCCCCTCTCCTCGTGGAGATGCCACAGGCAGGCACTGGCACCACTGGCACTGGCAGCCTTCGGGGAAGGGGCCCAGGGAGCTGCAGCTTTAAAGAAAGAAGAGGAGCAGCAGGAGGAAGAAAATGCAAAATTGGCCCAGTGGGTAGACCTGCTATTTAAGTGCAGTTGAGAAAGAGCGGGAGGAATTACAGGAGAAATGATAGTGCCCTGACAGCTGCCATTTCCCACCGCCAGTCTCCCCTAATGGAGTCCTAATGTAGTGGTGGGCTCTTCGCTGACAGCCCAGCCTGAGACAGGGCTCGCCTTTGTGCTGGTGACAGATGGGACAGTCCAGCAACAAACCTGTAATCCTCTGATTTCTGCCGACGCAGCCTCAGCTTAACCCCTTCTTGCCCCAGCCCTCACGTGCTGCCCAGGTGTGTGTGGCTGGTGTGGGTTCTGACCTGCCTGCGGGGTCCGACCTGCCCGTGGGGTCCGACCTGTCTGCGGGGTCTGATCTGCCCATGGGGTCCAACCTGCCCATGGGGTCCAACCTGCCCACGGGGTCCGACCTGCCCATGGGGTCCGACCTGCCCATGGGGTCCAACCTGCCCATGGGGTCCGACCTGTCCACGGGGTCCGATCTGCCCATGGGGTCCAACCTGCCCATGGGGTCCGACCTGTCTGCGGGGTCTGATCTGCCCATGGGGTCCAACCTGCCCATGGGGTCCAACCTGCCCATGGGGTCCGACCTGTCTGCGGGGTCTGATCTGCCCATGGGGTCCAACCTGCCCATGGGGTCCGACCTGCCCACGGGGTCCCACCTGCCCATGGGGTCCGACCTGTCTGTGGGGTCCGACCTGCCCATGGGGTCTGACCTGTCCACGGGGTCCGACCTGCCCATGGGGTCCGACCTGCCCGCGGGGTCCCCCATCATCCCACGGCGATGTCTGGGTCTGCCAGCTCTGCAGGGCATTGGGGATGGCAGGGAGCTGCTGGGCATGGCAGCGTGGCAGAGGCTCAGCGGTATTGTGGCTCCTGGGGGTCTGCAGGACCCCGCTGTGCCCCCGTGGCAGTGCAGTGGGCAGGTGAGCACGGGCAGGTGTGCCTGGCAAAGCACGGTGCCTGCTGGGAGGGCTCTGGGCTGCCTGCCCAGCATCACACCCACCGAGAGCCCCCCGCTACCACTGGCTGCTGGGTCTGGCACTGAACCTCCTTGCCTGCCTCAAATTGGCCCCAAACTGTGGCGTGATTATGCAGTTTAAAGCCAAAAGGTGTGACAGTTCCCCCCCTCCCACACCCAGAACAGACTGCAGGGACTGCTCCCAGCTCTGGCCCTGCTCCCTGGGATGCCAGGGATGGCAGCAGGAAAAGCAGACAGAGTTTTTCTGCAGAAAAATAAAAGCAGCCACACCACACACTTGTCTGTCTGCTGTGGGAAAGGCTGGGTGTGCTGGGGGACCCTCTGGGCAGAGGGATGCTCTTGGTCCTGGGAAGCAGCGGGTGAGATTACCCACCTTGTGACCTCTTCTCCTGCATCCCAAAGAGCTCCTGGTGAGGGATTTTTGGATGCTTCTCCATCAGGCAAAGGTCCAAGCCCCTCTGCCTCCTTCACAACATGAAGCACCTCTCACTTGCACACTATCTGCCCTCCACAGGGATCTGAGTCTCCATCCCCTCCGATGAATCCCACTGACATCCCTCTGAGCTGCACGGGAGCTCTCTCCCATTGGCATGGGGCAGCCAGCTTTGCCCAGCCTTCAGACACAGAGCCGTCACCCCAGGGTCGCAGGCACAAAGCCCAGTGGGGTCCCAGCACACATCCCATTCCTCCCTGAGCTCCCATCCCAAGGCAGATGCCCGCTTTCCTTCCTGGAAAGGAATGAGCAGGTAGGACAGAGAGCTCCAGGCAGCTCCGCTGGGTCCATCTGCTCATCCATCCTGCCGAAAGCAGGGTCTGAGCTGAGCCCCACTCCCGGCTCCAAGAGCATCCTCTCGGGCCAATCCCGACCTACTCAAGGCCACGGTGAACAGGAACATCCCCATCCCACATCTCTGCCCCGCCACGCTCCAGGGAAGCAGTTGAGACCCCGAAGCTGATGGACGATGAGGGTTCCCATCACCCTCTGGCCATGGGGAAGCCGTGGCAGCGTCAGACCCTCCTCGGCAGGAAAGCGCAATGCGGCGCGCGCTGGTGCTCGGCACAATTAGCCAACAAGTGGCTGTTTTGTAAGGGATTGTTGCTGATGTGTTTTAAGTGGCTTTCTGAGTGGAAAATGTGAGGCGCTGGAGAGGCCGGCAGACAAAGAGGGGGATGCATTAGGTTTTATTAGCCTGCTTTGCACACATCTGACATCACTCCACGGAGCAAGTTCTGCCCGGCTTTAGGGAAAATGAAAAATAAAGCAAGAAAAAGGGGCCGAGGGTACAGGGGCGGGGGGAGCGCCGGCGATTCAAGCAGGCAAGTGGGGGCTTAATAGCAGGAGACACTGGAGCAAACTGTGTCAACCAGATGGGACCCGGGTGCCGCGGGAGGAGAAGGGAATTAGCCAACCCGCGCTTTGTTCCCGCAGAAAGCGTGGCCCTCTCCCCCCAGGAGCTGCCTACACGTGATATAATACAGCCCCTTTCAGCCACTAAGCTGGCCAAGGACAAAAGTCACCGATAAATAGCAAGAGGGCGAGGCTGAAAGCAGAGGCAGAGTTGCCAAGAGCCCCAGCTTTCTCCTTGGGCTGCCCATGTTGACGGGCATCTGCCCCAGCCGCTGGCACAGGGACCTGTGAGCACAATGAGAGGGGCTGGGGGTGAGGCAGTGGAGCAGGAGGGGTTTTTTGGAGGCATGGTGCCTTCAGCAGGGATGATGCAGCCTCTGTGGTGGCATTGGAGGTTTGTCCATGTGTTCTTTACCTTGACTCCCTTAGCCAGGCCATAAATGCAAGAACCCCTGTGCCTTGGGCATCCCACAGCGGGCATCAAGAAGGGCTGGAGACTGTTGTCCCAGAAAGGTCTCTCACTGCGTGGCCTTATCAAGTGGATGTTCATCCTTTACTGTAGTTTCCAGGCCACCATGAAAACACCCCCAACACCAAATAAAACAAGTCAGAATCCCTCACCTGGACCCAAATGCTGGCAGTCAGAAGCAAACCCCACCGAAGCAGCCCCATGCCTGCTGCTGAGTGGAGGGACTTGAAGACCAAAGCCATCCCAGCTCCTCAGGTTCTGGACCCAAAGACATCCCCAATGCAGAGCTTGAGACCCACAAACTGGAAGGAGGAGCCCCCAGGCATCCCTGCTCTGAGCTGGCACCACTGACTTGGAACATCCCTCCTCTCCCAAGGCCTGGCAAGGACACAGCCTGGCCAAGCACCAAACCAGCCGTGGGGCTGTGCAAACAGGCGGGACCCTCCCACCCTCCAATTCCCTGGAGGGATCTTCCTTGCTCTTGCAGAAATATTGATCCAGACAAACCAGGGAGGCTCATTAGGCGCCCCAGGGAGGGTCAGGGGATCAGTGGCTCAGCTGGCCACCCACTGCCCTGCGCCCACAGGGTCCGGCTACGCAGGACCGGGACGGGCAAGCAGAGCACCGAGGGCCTGGGGAAGCCCCTCACACCACCGAGGGGGCCAGGGCCAAAGTGCTTTAGCCAAGGGGAGGTAAAACAAATCAATGAGGGGCCACCGTGACACGCTGACCCTGGCGCTGAGCCCCGGCTTTAAGGCGTGACAGTAAATCTGGGCAGGGGGCTCAGAGGCAGATGGCTGGAGGGGGGAGGTGAGGCAGGGGTCTTCCTGGTGGCACAAGCAAAGGGCAAGAGCCCCCAAACTGAGCAGAGGCCGGTAGAACCCCTGGAGAAAGAAGAGGAGGTGGCAGAGGGTTTGGGCACCGACATGGGGACGGGTGATGCCTCTGCCATGAGCAGGATGCCCCTCATAGCCAAGGATCACTCCCAAGTGGTCCCTTCCTGCTGTTGCACTGGCCCAGGTCCAGCCCAGAGGGCTGTGGGATGACAGAGCAGAGGCTTTCTCCAAACCCATTCCCATCCAGCTGAGGCAAAGCATCCCCTCTGAATGGGGGTCTTGGTTTCCAGCCCTCCTTGCTCCCACCTTCCATCTCACCCCCCTGCCGAAGCCAGAGCAGAGGGCAGGAAGGCACCAACGGCCGGGGATCCGGTTACCTGCGGCCAACAAAACCTACCTGTCCCTTCCCAGCCGCCACCCCTGCCCCCTTCTCCTGGGGGACAGAGCAGAGGGACCCCCCTGGCCCTCCCTGAGCGTTGCGGGGTCACTGCCCGCCACGACCGAGTGACCAGATGGACGATGGGCTCACACCGCAGGCTCCTCTGCGGGTCCCTTGTCCCCCCTGAGCTGGTGGAGCTTTGTCGCTCTGTCCCCCCGGGGCAGCCTTTGTCAGGGGCATGCAGAAGGGCCCCTGTGTCCCTCTGATCCCCGCCGGCCCCACGGCAGCGCGTCCCCGGCCGGAGCATAAAGCTGGCTTTCAGGGACCCGGCGTTGGGAAACTCCCGGGGAAGGAGCAAGGGAGCTTCTTGTTAAACGGGGAGACAAAGCCACCTTGTTAAGGGGGTTTACAAAGGCGACCATCTCCCCCCTTGCCTGGGAAGCTCACGACCGGCGACTCCCAAACCTCACCGGGGGGATGGCTTTCCCTTTGGAAAGATGGGAAGGTTCAATAACCGTGCTGTGCTGCAGCCCTGTGACCCCTGGGCAGGGCCCAGGGCACCTTCCCCGCTCCCATGAACCGCTTGGAGCCACATCCCCAAAGGAAAATGGGAACCAAAGTGCTCATTATGGGGTATCCTGTGGTTTTCCCGGGGGTGCACCATTTTGCTGCCAGTGTCCCTGCTGAGGGGACACTGCCCTTGGTGCCCTGGTCCAGGGTGCACCACCTGCACAACATGATGTGATATTGGGCAGCACAAGAGGTTGTGCCACAGGGCACCACCACACGAGGCCTCCCTGCATCACCTCCTTCCTTTTCCTTGCATGGACCCAGGCATCCATTTCTTTGCCCAACAAAATAAAGTTTAGCCAAAAAACCAGCAGCTGCTCTGTCCCACTGGGAATTTTCTCTTAAGACTCATCTATTCCTACCATCTTCTGCGGGAAAAATCCCCGCCCCGAGCAAGGTTAGCACAGTTGTTGGCATGACCTGTGTGGAATCTGATGGTGATTCAGTCTCTGCTGGGCCCCTCCAAGTCCCTGTGCCTCTCATTTCACAGCCCACATCTGGGTTCTCCCCACACCCTGGCCATGTCTGAGCCCCCAGGACGCTTTGCCCAAACCCACACGTTGTTCTGCACTGTTCTTGTCAACTTGTGCTAAAATCTACACGCATATTAAACCTTCAACCTGGTAATCACGTCTACCTCCACCTCCAGATAAAGGGGAACATTGATTTTGCCATCTGGCTGCAGCAGGACGCAGTAGCCAGAGGTGGCTGGTCAGCTTAAAAACCCCAGGACCACACGGGCCCAGAGCCTGTCTGGGTGCAAGAGACAGCTGGGCAGGGGAAGGGGAGACCTGGCTCTGCTCACAATCCCTAGGGATGGGCAAAACAGGACGAGTTCCAGGAGGGGAGCCCCACCAGGCAGCAAGTGTTCTGCCAAAGAAGACAGCAAGGAGCTGCCACCCCTGCTTTTCCCCCTGGCATGTGCCTGCTTCCCACCCACGCTTGCAGGTGTTGCTTTGGGGGTCCACAACCCTCTTGGCATCATCCCCACACCCTCCTCCTCCTCTCCCTGGGGAAATGCCACCTCTGGAGGACACATCACCTTGTCTCCTCTGGGCCAGCAAATGTAAACCGCTGTGGTCACCTTTGCCATGTGGTGCCACCTGAGGTGCCAGTCCTTCCCCGGGAAGCCCCAGACGTGGCTCTGCACCCTGCAGGGCCAGGCTGGAGGCAAGAGCCCCTGGCTGGGACAGCAATAAATTGGACTGCTGCAGCTTTAAAGGAGCGTGCCTGCTCCTGGGCTGGCTGCAGGGCTGGTGGCAGCGGGGAGAGCCGGAGGACACCTGCGGAGATCCTGTACAGCTGGGGAAGATTAGCCTTTTCCACTAGACAAGACCCATTACCATGTTCCAATATACCATCACTTCCGCTAGGAGAGCCTGCAGATGAGATATCGATTGCAGTGACCCCGGACAAGCCCTTCCCCAGAGCCTGGGAGGGTGGCAGAGCAGCCCCACGGCACGGCCGGTGATGCAAAGAGGGGGTGCAGCTTCCCGAGGGTGCCCCCAGGGACCCTCAGCCCCAAGACACCAAGGGGCTGCCACCGACCTGGATGGAACTGGAGCAATAGGTGACACCGTGGGGAAGAGCTTTGAAGTGCCACAGTGACCCACGCCCCTTCTTGAGGTGCCTCCAGGCTCTTCCCAGTGCGGCCCTGCCCCAGGAATGGGGAGCCCCCTGCCCATGGTCACTGCCCTTTCAGCCTGGTGGGTGTTGCAGAAACAAGGCTGTCACCTTGAAAGCCCAAAATGTCCCTGCTGGGGAGTTCCAGGCAGTCCAGGAACTGCTCACACTGCATGGATTGCCCACTGCCTTTCTCTCCTGGCAGTCCCAGCTGCTCCTCCCCAGGGGAGAGGTGGCCCAGCCAGTCCAATGAGCCCTCCCAGAGCACATCCAGCGTTTCTCAAGCTTTGGGGCACAAGAAGCTTCTGCTGAGACACTTTTTGTTGTTGTTTTTGTTTCGTTCAGGATTTTTTTCCCTCCCAAAAAGACATCAGCTCCTCATTGCACCCAGTTCTTTCAGACTCCATTTTTCCAGTGGAGATCTCTGCCATGGCCAAGGATGGCCACGGGAGGGAATGACCACAGCTCACAGGGCTGCCCGTTGTCCCACAGGCCAGCACTGCACCTGTCCCAGGTGTGCAGGGGGGAAGCAGCTCTGTTCCCATCGTTTTGTGCACAATGCCCCCCAGGAGACGGCTCTTGATGAGGTTCCAAGCCTTTTCCCTATCTGGGAGAAGGCTGCTGTGGGAGGAATAGGGCTGGTTTGACACTGGGCACCACTCTGGGCTGGCTGGTCTGCACAACTCACGTGACCTCCCACCACATGCGCTTCCAGCGTGGACTTGCTGCTGAGAGCACTGAGATGTAGGGAACGGGGGTCCCTGCACAGCATCCCCCCTTCCCTGCAGCCCACGGGGGTCAGAGAGGCTCCACCAGCCCAGAAAACCATTTCTCTCCCCTCTCCTGACAGCCCTCTGCTGCTTTCTCCTCCCAAGATGGTCGCTGCCAGTAATAGCAGGGAAAGTCACATCCAAGCTGGGAAAATAACATGTTATTTTCCCAGCTGTGATGTCAGAGCTTGTCACATTCGCTGGCTCGGCAGCAGAGCGGGCAGGGCACGCCTGGACGTCCCCAAATGGCCACTGGGCCTGGCTGTCCCCTGGGGGCTGCGAAAACGTGCCCCTTTTTGGTGGCAGCTCTGCTTTTGCTCCCCAAATGCACTGGAAAGCAGCACGTCCCTCCTTCTGGGATAGGACTGCCCAGCACCCCACAGCCGTGCCAGGTACTGCAGGATGCAGCACAGTGTGTGCATTAGTCCCAGAGAGCATCTCTGCTCCTGTCCTGGTGACACCCACCGTGGGGACATCCCAGACCGGGTCCTTCCCCACCCTCAGTCCTTTGGGGCAGCAGGACACCGTGGATGTTCACATGGCTTAGAAAATCTAATCCTTTCCTTTCTTCTTTCCCTTTTCCCCTTTCATTTCTTGCCTCCTTTGGTTTCCTCTTTCCCCTGTTCCCTTTTCCCCTGTTCCCACTGTAGTTTTGGGTTTCCCTGGCTCAGCCATCCCTGCATCCCAGCCAAGTGCTGCATCCCGAGCATTGGGAACAGGGACCTGCAAACCCCCCAGGCACGACAGGAGATGAACCCACTGCCCAGCCTGGAGCGAGCACTCCTTCCCTCCTCACCTTCAACACCATCAGAGGATATTTCCCGGGTTTTGCCCTTCCCGAATCCACTCTTAGAACTCACTCAAATGCTGCCAAAAGGATGCCCTTAACCCCTCCCTGCCTCCCAGCTCTGCCTGGGGCAACATCCCCCCAACATCCCCACGAGGTACCACCAACGCCCCACGTCCTTTGCAGGCACTTCATCCATTCCCAGCTTCACAAAGCTGGGGCAGGAGAAGTGCCTGGAAGGAAGAGCAAACAAACGAGGCAGGAATAAAGCCTGGCTCTCAAAGCCAGATCCATGTGTGGCCAGGGGTTTATTTCATTCCCCACTTCCCCTCCGATGGACCAAACCCCGATTTTCTTCTTTTTTTTTCCGGATTGCGTTTCACCTCGGCCGCCACTCCACTCCGGGGAGACGAGTTACAATTACAAATTGCCACCACAATTAGTGCTACTTCTTAGAGAAATTAGAAAGGGGAGCGGGAGGCTCGCGTGCGATTGATTGCTATTCATCCTGCTTTACGGTGACCTTGCTCTGGAGACGATGATATTCCTTCAGCCTGGAAACCAGGATTTAAAAAAAAAAAAAAAAAAAGAAAAAAATTAATTGTAAATTAACAGTAATAACACACATTTCCTTTCAATTAATTTAAGCAGAATGAGGGGGCGTGAAGAGCAGGCGTTTGTTAAGGCCTGTACAGTTTAATTATTTTTTTTTCCCCCCACGAGATAATGTAATTAATTTATCTTAGAGGAGTAGGGGGACATCGAGGATCGGGGAGAACAAAGCAGTTAACAGGCAATGGAAAAATTAAGAGTCCATTATGTAAATGCAGCATGTTTTACAGCCCTAGAGTTGGGGGGGGGTCTGAGAAATAAGTAAAATAACAAGGCTGGCTGTGCTGGGGAAGGCTGTAATTAGGCAGGGCTGGCGCTGGGGGGGCTGGTGACACCCCACTGCTCAAGATGCACCCCCAGAGCCTGAGTGGGGAAGGGCAAGAGCCTCGGGGTGCTGGGGGCTTCCCCCCACCCATGGAGGAGGGTCCCTCTCGGCCCCACACACCTCAGGGAGTTGATGTTGATGAAGCCAGTGGCGTCAGCGGGCTCGTAGTCCCCTTGCACGTTCATGCTGTGGAGAGAAAGGCACCGTGGGATGAGATTCCTGGGGGGAATTGGGGACTGCCCTTTGGGAAGGGAGAATCGGGGGGTGTCTGCTGAACTGGCTTCTCCACCGGGCTGGTCCTGCTGCTGTCCCCTCGTCCACTGCTGGTGGGGACAGGGCTCAGCCAGCCCCTGGGGAAGGGGCACGAGGCTCAGGAGCAGCAGAGCCATAAGACCATCCCAATGGCCATGCCCAGATGTCCCAGGCCCTGCTAGAAACACAGCCCCAGATTCCCTCCGTGGTCCCTCGTGTGCACCAACACCCTTCTGGCACCGAGCAGGGACACTCGCCTTGTCCCAGAGCCATGGCCCAGGTATGGCTGTCCCGTGCAAGGCAGGGATAGTGCCCTGGAAAGGGGTCCTGGGCAGGAGATGCTGCCACGGAAGAGGGTCCAGGGCAGGGACATCCCTGGCACCAGCGTGGGTGTTTATGGCTGTGGCAGCCGGTGCCTCTGTGCAACACGGAGCACATCCCCCTCCCCAAGGCAGCAGCCACCCACTGCATCCCAGCTCCAGTGGTCTCCTACATCCCAAAAACACACGGCTCGTTTCCCAGAAACTGCAAACCTGAAAGAAGGAAGTGAAGGGAAATAAAGAAGAAAAGAAAGAAAGAAAAAAAAGAGTTTACAACGATTTTACCTCCCCTGACGGGCTACAGAAAAACCTCTGTGCTTTTATTTTTGCTCATTCGAGTGGTTCTGACCTGCTCTATAATTACGTTACTTTCTACCTACTGTGCAGAGGCATTTCCACACAGCTCTGCCTCTCACAGCTTTCTCTCGGGTTCCTGTGACGCCGTCACTCAAAGGCTTTCAAACCAGCGATGTAGAAATCAAAAAGAAAAGGAAAATGGTTGGAGATGCAGGGAGAATAAGTGCCCCTGCTTTTCTCTCCCTCTCTCTTTTTCCTCCGTCCCACCCCCCTCCATCCTCCTTTTTTTTCTTCTCTTTTTTTTAATATATTTTTTTTTAATACTTTATTCATTTAATCTCTCCAAGTGAGAGTGCGAAGCATAATGAAGGGTTGGGACAGATTATTAGGAGCTGTTGATTTTAAGGGGGAGGGAAGGAGGGAAAAAAAGCCAGAGAAGAGAAAGAGAGAAGATAATTTGACATTTACTCCGACTGATCTAAACTCATTCGGGTGCATTTATGGCTTATAAAGTGTTTAGAGAGATTGAAAGGGGTTGAGGGAGGGCTGAAGGGGGAGCGAGCAAGCGAGAAAACAACACAGAGAAAAGGGAAAAGCCAGAGGGGAAAAAAAATAATATTGACTGGAAAACACGGCTCACGCTTTGGCCGGACGCTGGGCCGGGAGGATGGTGCCACTGGGAATGGGATGGAGTGGGATGGGACAGGATGGGACACGATGGGATAGGATGGGATGCAACAAGGTGGGATGCGACAGGACGGGATGGGATCCTCGCTGCCACCACCCCTGCCCGCCCTGGCGCCCCAAAGCCCACTCACCTCACCAGCTCCTCGTTGTACAGTGACCGTGGGGACTCCCTGCCCAGGATGTAGACCTGGCCCTTGAAGACGGAGAGGCGGACGGTGCCCACCACGGGCTCCTGCGAGCGCCCGATGCACTGCCGGACAAACTCACACTCGGGGCTGTGCCAGAACCCTGCGGGCAGGGGACAGGGTCAGTGTGGGCACAGTGGAGGCTGGAGAGCCCTGAGGTGACCCACAGGGTCAGTGTGGGCACGGCGGAGGCTGGAGCACCCTGGGGTAACCCACAGGGTCAGTGTGGGCACAGCGGAGGCTGGAGCACCCTGAGGTGACCCACAGGGTCAGTGTGGGCACAGTGGAGGCTGGAGAGCCCTGAGGTGACCCACAGGATCAGTGTGGGCACGGGGGAGGCTGGAGAGCCCTGAGGTGACCCACAGGGTCAGTGCGGGCACAGTGGAGGCTGGAGAGCCCTGAGGTGACCCACAGGGTCAGTGTGGGCACGGGGGAGGCTGGAGAGCCCTGAGGTGACCCACAGGGTCAGTGCGGGCACAGCGGAGGCTGGAGAGCCCTGGGGTGACCCACAGGGTCAGTGTGGGCACGGGGGAGGCTGGAGAGCCCTGAGGTGACCCACAGGGTCAGTGCGGGCACAGCGGAGGCTGGAGAGCCCTGGGGTGACCCACAGGGTCAGTGTGGGCACGGGGGAGGCTGGAGAGCCCTGAGGTGACCCACAGGGTCAGTGCGGGCACAGCGGAGGCTGGAGAGCCCTGGGGTGACCCACAGGGTCAGTGCGGGCACAGCGGAGGCTGGAGAGCCCTGGGGTGACCCACAGGGTCAGTGTGGGCACGGGGGAGGCTGGAGCACCCTGAGGTGACCCACAGGGTCAGTGTGGGCACAGCAGAGGCTGCAGTGCCCAGAGGTGCCCAGAGGTGCCCCAGGTTCAGTCCTGCAAGGCAGACCCTGCAAGGGTAGTTTTCAAGCAAAGGGATGCAATTGCAGGACTGGAAGAGTGAAATGAGGTGCTAGGACATCTGGGTTCAGCTCTGGGAGAGAGAACCTCATGTGCATCCCATCCCGTTGGTGGCCATTTGGATCCCACTGGGAGAGGAGGCTGGAATGAGCTAGTGGAGAAGAGGCCATGGGGCCATTCTCCTTCCAGCTCTGCTGGGCAAGGGGTAATCACAGAAATGATTTGTTAAGTAGGCATGAAACTGTCACTCCAAACCCACCATCCTGGGAACGTCAGGTGGAGACAGAGGGATGGACATAGAATGGGCAGGGGATCATCTTCCAGCCCGGTAAGGGAAGAGGATGAGCCCTTCTCCCCTGGGATGGGCAGGGTAGGGATCTGCTCTGAAGGGACAACCCCTGCTCTCAGGCTCTGCTTGGGGGGACACAGCCCCACAGCAAGACATCCCCCCCCAGGCAGCCCTGGGAAGGGAAACCCACTCAACAATGGGGGTTCCCAGGGGGACGGTCACCCCAGCGGTTCCCATTGCCCATCCCAGTGGGATGTGGAGCAGAGCATTCCCACCAAGTCACACAGCCCGGGCTCACCTGGGGGGGCTTCCTCACCTTCCCAGCCCCTCCAAGGCTGGTGGGGTCAGCTTGACCCTGCTGTTGCTTGTGGGGACGTTTGACTTGCTGGCGCTGTGGTCCCAGCACAAGGGGCTGGTGGGACACAGGGAACCAGTGCTGGCACCCACGGAAAGCTCCATCTAACCACGACCATGGCAAAAGCCTCCCCCTCCTGCCTCAGCTGCCGTGGGCACAGCAGCCACCCAAAAATCACATCCCGTGGGAGCAGCGCCGGCATTGCCGGCCATCGAGGCCACCACAGCGCATGGAGGGACCGTGGTGGCCCCGCTGCCACCCCCCATGCCCCCTTCTGTCTCTAGGCGGGGTAATTAGCCGGGAAGCCCTCGGAGACCTGGAACAAAGCCTGGGAGATGTAGAAGGCGATAGAGGTGGAGAGAAAGAGCCCATTCACAGCCCTCCGGTCATCCCCACGTTTTATCTCTCCCATCTCGCTCCCCGCTCGAACACCGGTGCCCTCCCACCTTTCCCTTCCCAGCTGGGCTCCGGGGCCGAAGCCATTGAAGAAACAAACAATTTCTTTTGTTGTTCGGCCTCGCCAGCCCCCGAGCGGGGCCGTATCCTGCAGCGCTGTCCCTGGGCTCTGCGCGGCTCCGAGACACCCCCGACCCCACAGCCCTGACCAGACTCCCCTCGGCCCTATTCCCCCCACCAGGGCACGGCCGGGGGGTTTGGGGACCCCCTTCCCCGCAAGCAGCACTGCAGGACCGGCCGGGGTTTGGTCACCCCCTCTTCGAACATCGGCATTGCCGCGGGGCTGCTGCGCCCCCGCCCCGATAAACCCCGGCCGCGTCCAAATAACGACCGGCCCCTTCGAGGGTGACTCCGAGAGCTCCAGGTGGGAGCGAACATCCCCCCCCACCTCCCTCTCCAAACCCCCTTAACGAGGAAGCGATCCCCCTTAATGAGCTCCCCGCCAGCCTGCCCCAATCACGGCACGGGCAGGGGGACAATGGGATTTCCGCACCTGGCTGTACCTGGCGGGACGGGAACCGGCTTCAAAGCCGCCCCTCCACAATGGGATCAATGGGAACAGGCGGAAGAGAAACACTAATTCCTCTGAAAACGCGCACCAGCCCCAGTAATGAGATGTTAAAGAAAGGCGAGCTCCAAAGCCTGGCCTCCGGCGTGGGGATCCATGGGCGCTGCCCCTGTCGGGGCTGTTCCGTGGATGCAGGAGGGGCTGCCGGGGAAGTCAAGGACCACGTTGGAAATCCCTGTGGATTCAGCACCTGGAGCCAGAGAAACAGCAGCCCTCGCCTGGCAGAGGTAGGGAAGGAGAAGTGAAACCACGAGCCCCCGAGTGGCTCTTTAACCTGCTGGCTGCACAACAACGGAGTGGGTAGAAATAAACAAACAGGTTTATACCTGAACTTTTTTAAAAAAAATAGTCAAAATAAAGGCAGCCCCAGGTCAAAGTCTAATAAAAATAGCCAGAGACAGGAGGGGCACCAGAGTGTGAATGAGGGCAGGGACTGAGAGCCACGGGACAGGTAACCAAGACTTCTGCAGCCCCTGCAGGGCCCTAAATTATGATTTAAACAGAAAAGAGGCTCAGATATTAAATGCAAAGTTGCTCAAGAAGATGCACGAGGGAATGTCCTTGAAGAGGAAGGTGACAGGCACCAGAAACTTCAGTGTATACAGCCTGACCCAGTCCTGCTGCACCTGCTGCTGCCCAATGCCCAGGACCCCAAAGTCAAGTTATTTACAGGGGATCTTCCTGTGGAAGATCCCACGGGAATCATCCCAGCCCTTGCAGTCAGAAACTCCTGAGAAGGGATAATAGGAGGGACTGAGAACCTGAGAAATCAGGACCTGTGAAAGATGAAAGTGTTGTTTGGATGAGGACAGGAATCCCTCTGGTGTGGGGTCTCCAGAGATGTCAGTTCTGACCTGAGCACCCAGGCACGGGCAGTCGGATTTTGAGCCCACCTATGGCATTTTGGGCTAATCCCATTTCCTTCAATTTAGCACAGGCAACTGGTTTGGGGTGGATCCATCCTGGGGCAGTGATGATTCCCCTCCCAGGGTGCCATTCCCAGCCTCGCCAATGCTGGCTGTCTCCTGGACCAGTGAGTTGTTCCCTGCGGAGCAGCTGAACTGGAGCAGGGCTGGACCAGGGAGGCTGAGCTGAGACCCCTCAAACAACCCACGAGCTGGAGCTGCGGCTGCTCCACGGGAAAAAGGACCCAGGGCTTTATTCCTGTCCCTCACTGTGGGGCGAGCCAGCGTTCCCTTATCCCTTCAGGCTCCCCAGCCTTCTTCCAGGCAGCGCTGCTGTGGCCCAGGCTGGGAGCCCTCCTGCAGCCCCCAGCAAAGCCCCAACCCGCAGTGCCCCTGTGTGGGCTGTGCACCACATAGCACAGCCAGGACCCTCCATCCTGCAGCCCCCGGCACCTCGAGGGGCCCCCTGTGCCACACACCCCTGCCAGGGCACGGGGAGAGCTCTCTGGCTTCAAATCCCATGGTAGGGATGGCCATGCTGGGAGCTTGGGTGCTCCATATCACAGTGTATTACAGTTCTCATAGGGAGAGAGCTGGCAGAGATGGAACAGGTCGAAGGCGAGAGCTGGGGAAAGGGGAGGACAAAGGGATGGTGAGTTACATCTGAATGTGTTTGTTGGGACAAAGTGGTGGCACTGGGCTGGGAGAGATGCCGGGAGCATCGCCCACCAGCAAGGCCTCGTGGCAGACAGCATCGCCTCCCAAAGGCAGGCACGGGGCTCCCCTGGCAGCAGAGCAGGCAGAGCGTGGGATTGAGCTCAGCCCAAACCCTTCTTTTCCCCAAAAAATCCACACCTGAATTTTACAACCCTGAGCGCACGTCCTAGTGAGTCCCGCAACCTGCAGCAGCGCCAAGGGAGGAGGAGGAAGGCAGGGAGGATGCTGCAGTGGCAGGGCTGGGCTGAAGGGCCGTACATACCATTGTACACCAGCTCGGAGAATTTCAAGGCGAGCCCCTGCTTGATTTTCCGCACTTCCCGGTCCATGGTGAAGGCCTCGATATCTAAATGCGCGTGGTATAGGATCGTTCCCGCTGGGGTCTCATAGATACCTACCCATTTTTCCAGGCAGGGGGAAAAGCAGAAAAAGAGAGAGAAACGAATGAGACCAAAACTGTCAGCAAATGACAAAAAATAATGACTTGGCTGACAGAAGGAGCCGTGGTCGAGCGCATTCAGTCTCAGCTCGCTGTAAAATGCATCTGTCATTATATTCATGCTGGGGCCAAGACAGTCCACTCCGCACCTTGCGGAGAAAATTTCTAGATTCCCCTCTTTGAAGAGGCACTCTGACGAGGCTAAATGACAGGGTTTGGGAACCGATCCCCCCACCCATCCGTGCCCAACGGTCTGCGGCTGAAAACCTGTAATTAGCAGAACGATGCGGGGCACAGGCACGGGGAGCGCGGGGTCTGAAATACCCTCCTCTCCCCTCGGCTGGCGAGAAACAGCCCTGCACGTCCGCTGGGAAGCAATGAGGCTACCTGGGGGCTGGGAGGGAAACCTCCTCCGGGGTTGGCAGGGCCCCCTCAGCAGTCCCTTCTTGCTGCCCCCCCATCGCACAAGGCCTGCGGATGGAGGATGCTTAATTATTTCAGCAAGCTGCTCCTTTGTTCCAGCCGTTCAGTCGGGGCTTGTTTCCTGCATAATGTTGTTACTCAGTGTTTAAATAGTGCAGTGTTGCTGCCATCCAGGTCGGATGTGGGTGGAAGGACAGTGGGGGGGAAACACTGAGTTGGTCCAGCAGGGGACATGTGCTGGGAAAGGCTGTAACCTGTCCATGGCCAGGGCTGCTCCATCAGCAGGTCCCTGTCCCCTGCCTGCCTTGCAGGGATGGTCCCTTCCCAGCACCAGCCAGTTGCTATGCCATGGTCATGGGAATGGCAAAGGGGTTTGCTGACACACAAAGAAACCCCGCAGGAAACCATCCCCACTGAAGGGGATGTGTCCCCAACCAGCACTGAGAGAGGGTGTGGGGAGCCCCCAGGGCAAAAAGCATCACCAGACCCACTCTTTCAGTGCCCTGGGGAGTGGCACAGGCTCAGCATGTCCTGCCTCAGAGTGGCACAGTCCCACAGACACAGCAGGACCCCTCTCTGCGTGGCAGGCCAAGCCATTTCCATCAGACCTCATCCCAACCAGTGTCCATGTTTTCAGCTTCCTACAAGCACGGAACGTGACCTGACTGTCCCAAAGGAGAGCCAACCCTTCCTCTCCAGCCTCTCCAGCGATGTCACAGCCTAGTCCTGGCAGGGCTGTGGGAACAGGCAGCCGAGTTAACACCAAACCCTGGCTGTCCCCACAGGTACAGCAGTGACACAAAGGGTTGCTCTATGTCCCCTCCAGCCTCAGACCACAGAGCTGAGCCCACCACTAACACGATTACTATTCCCTCTCCTTCCCCTTAGGAAGTGTTGAAGCCAATTTGGGCCGTAGATTTTGGTACGTGCCTTGACCCCCACGTCCTGCCCATCGGTGGGTGCTAGAGGATGGGGACCAGAGCGTGCCAGCCAGGGCAGAGGGGAGGGCAGCTGACAGCCACAGTGCAGCCTTGCCGCTGCTGGGGAGACAAGAGACACCTTCAAAGTGACACTCGCAGCATCTCCAAGTGTCTATTTTCATCTCCCCGTGTTTACAGGAAAAAGACAGAGGTGTCAGCACTGCAGCCCAGCGATGCTTCAATCACCCCATAATTACTGCTGGGGAAGGGGGGACTGGAGCGAGGGGGGGACGTGGAGGGGGGAAGCCAAGGAGACAGCTGCCGCTACTTAAAATTTTCTAATTTGTAACCTTGGCTGTCACTTCACCTCCATCCGAGCAATTTTGCTGCGCTGAGTGCGGGCTGTCACTCCCGACGTCATCCATGGGACAGGATGGGATGCAGTGGCTTCCCGAAGGGAAGGACAGGGTGATGCTGCCCCTGGGAAAACGCTGCCCAAATTCCTAGCCCTGGGTCCAAGGACCAAGGCCAAGCTTGGCCTGGTACCCGTTCATCACAGGGGAAGGGGTTTTCCACTTCCCTGCTCCATCTGCTCAGCGCGTCGACTGGAGGAAAGGGAAAAGGAAGGAGAGAGCCACAGGGAGGAAAAGCCCCAGCCGAAGGCAGCACTCAGCTTTTGGCAGCGACCATCCCCTCCTTCCACTTCCTCCCCACTGATTTCATTTACTTCACTTAATTAGCCCCCCTTCGGCGTTAAAAAGATAATTTGATAATGAGGATGTGAAAAGGCGGAAGAGGCAGGGCCATGCTCCCCCTGCAGCCCAGAGCCCCCAGCCAAGCCGTATCCCCCTTCCCTGGCACCCCGTAATTAGCCGCCCTCCTCCCACTAAAACAAATGTGGCAAAACCGAGTTAATAGGGCTTAAAAGGCTGGTGCAAAGCGCCCCTCGCCCATTAGGCCTTAACGAAGTTCAATTAGGAGCTTAGTAAAAATCAATGCAAATGAATTTTTCTCTTCTCAGACTCCTCGGGTCTGGGAGACGAGGGAGAGGAGGAGGCACCTTCGCTGCCACCCGTATGGCACAGAGGGCTCTCTTGGTGCTGCTGGCTGTGTGTGCCTCGGTGTCCCCAGCAGGGCCGGGGTCCCTGTGCCGCCCCCAGGGACCTGCAGAACCCGGGGCCACCTCACTCCACTGGGATTTGAGGGGTCACCTCCTCCAAACTCAGCTCCCACCGTTGACTCTAAACCCATTTGGGACCCAAAATCCTCCTGGCAGTGGGCTGGTGGCATCACCTGGAGCTGCCCCGCATCCCAAAACCCCCAGGAGGGGGCAGGTACCCCCAGCATCCTCCTCCTCCAACCGCCTGCTATCCCAGCTCTCCCAAAGGACGTCTGTTGGAGCAGATTTCTCGGAGGTTTTTCTTAATCCCAAGAAGCAAAACCAGGGGCAGGATCCTGCTCAAAGCCAAGTGGTCTCATCCCCGTGGTGTGCCCCCCACTGTCCCCAGAGCGCCCGGCCCCGCCGGCGCACAAACACCGCGGCGATCGCTCGGCAATGTCACACAGGAGACAGACGTGACAGTTAAATGGGGTTTAGAGAAATTATTAAATGCTGGAAGGGTCACTAGAGCGTGTCAGTGGCTCTTAAAAAAATAAAATAGATTTTGACAAATTACTCAGCATCCTGCATGCAAATGCGCCGGCTGGCGTGCGCGGGTCGGGGCTTTTTCTTCCTCCTTCTGGTTTTAATTTGATTATTCAAACTCAGATCAAATGATTTGGGGTTTTGTTACTCGCCTTTTGCGGTGGATGCTCTTGTAAAGGGCCCTGTGGTGGGGAGGGAGACCGCAGGCTGAGTCCTACCAAAATATTTGCCGTCACCCTGCACAGAGGGCAAGTTTAAAGAAAGGAAGCATCTAATTAGGTATTAATGAGATTTAAAACAAAAGAGTGAGGGCAAGGAGATAGGAAAAAATGCTGAGCCACCTTCTCTGCTTAGTTCTGCACAGGGCAGCTCGATGTCTCCAGAGGTTTCCAATGAAATCGATCCCAACGGACAATCAATACTAAGAGTCATGACCTCAAAAACATGTAGATAAATCAAAGAATTGGTTTTAAAAAACCCTCAGTCACTTGCATCAGCCTCCTGTGTTTTGTACTCATATTACGGAGCCTGAAACCCACCAGGAGCATCCTCCTACCACAGCCTGGTGCTTTTGCCACTGGAGAAGGTCTCACCTGGTGGCACTGGGACCCCAGGGCTGGCACAAACAGTGGTACTGGCAGCGAGGGGGCAGCTGCCATTGCTAGAGAGCAACGAGAAGTCCCTGTCACAGGGAAATCTCCATCCAAAGCTGTGGAGGAGGGAAAGGTTGGGGGCTTCTGGGGTGACCTGAACCACAGCCCACCCGGGTTTTCCCTTCTTTTGCTGTTTCTAGGGCAGGGATGGCACCACAGGCTCACCTCTGGACTTCATCCCCACGAAGCGGTTCTCCACGATGTCGATGCGCCCAACCCCGTGCTTGCCCCTGAGAAGAGAAGGGAGCTTTCAGCAGCTCCATCTCCACAGAGGGACACAGGCAGCTGTGAGAGGTGGGTCAGAGGGGTGGACAGTGGGGGACAAACCCCAAATGACAGCGTGGCCAGCCCCTGAACAGCGCTGGTGACCATCGGTAGCGATCCCAAGTTAGGGCAGGTGACAAGGAGATGGATTTTCTCTCCTTTGCCATGCCACCATCCTCCATCCTCGCCTGTCACTGGGGCCAGCAGTGCCACCAGGCACCAGTGGCACTTGGGCCACTGGAAAACAAACCAAGCAAGGAGACAGAATGTGCCACAGCTCTATCCCCAACAGCCAAAGTAATTTTAAAACCACTTGATTAGCATTTAAAAAATAAACTATATGGAAAAGTTCATTCCCATTCACCACCAGGGGGATAAAGGCAGAGGCACAGAGGAGGATGGATGGATGGATGGATGGATGGATGGATGGATGGATGCCAAGTGCCACTTACGTGGAACAGGTGCCCTCACGGGTGCTGCTGTCTTTTTGGGCAAACCCCCAGGGATGGTTCTGTGCCAGTGGCATCAGAAACAGAGTATGGGGGTGGCACAGGGCAGAAAATCCCAAAGGGGTTCAGAGGACTTTCTAACCCTCCTCATACACAGAAAGCAACACCCGGGGGCATTTATTCCCTCACGCTCCCAACCTTGGTGCCCAGCTCTGCTTGTTGGCATTTATGGCACAACCGGGACCCAGCTGGGACCATCCCACAGCTCATCAGCACATGCCTGCTGTGAGCATCCTATCCCTGCTTCCACCCCACCCTGGGTACCCTGGGGACGCTGCCCTTGTCCCTGCTGCCAGGGGACACGGTGGCACTCACGCGATGTCGTTCAGATACACGAAGAGCTCCAGGGCCGAGGAACGAGTGGCTCCATCCCCAGTGTTGGTGACCTTCACTGGGACACCTGCAGAGGCGGGGAGCGAGGACAGGCAGGATCAGCTGGTGTCAGGATCCCCCCGGAACATCATCCCATGGGCATTAAATAGATGTGACAGATATGAACTCTAAATAACTTCTTAAAAAGGCATATCCAAGCTGGTGCGAGGGGGAGGCGAGGGGAGGGGGACCCACCTCGGGAGAGAGGCGAAATAAATAAATAAAAAAGGCCATAAAAATGTCACCCCCCCCTTTTCCCCTCTCCTCTCCCTCTCTCTTTTTTACCTCTCCCCCCTAAAAAAAACCCGAACCTAACCCGAACCCCGCGGCCGTGCCTTAGCACACCTCTTTCCCCGTGCTGTTCCCGGGGAGGATGTTGAGCTGGGTGAGCTGGGCGGCGTGTTCCTTGGCCTTCAGCCGCAGGGCGGCGATGCTGGATG
>VWZG01001208.1:173723-205463 GCA_013396735.1 Grallaria varia
CATCCCCGGGCACCACAGCCCATCAGTACCACCGGGTATCACATCCCACCGGCACCACCGGGCTCGGGGTACACACGACTGGTGGCCCCCTGGACCCCCTCCGGGTCTCCAACACCACCCGTTCAAGGGGAGGTTTTACCCCACGCCCCCACAGGGATGGCGAGCTGCAGGGGCCAGCCCGGACCTCCTTCACCCACCGCCAGCCCCCCATCTAATTTATTTATTGATATCCTTTATTTTTGCCCCACTGCGTGGTCCCCTCGAGCGTCGCCCTTCCCCTATTCATGCCGGCGGTAATTAACGCGCCGGGGCGGGCGGCGGAGCCTCCCCGCACACACGGACGGCCCCGCCGTGAAATTGCCAATTAGGCTGCAAACACACGAGACGCCCCCGGCCCCGTGGCTGCCGCGCTGGCCGGGATCGATTGGTTACCTTGGGGTTCTCCAGGATCCCGGCTTCGTAGCTGCAGAGGGCAGGGAAGGAGAGAGAAGTCACTGCAGCACCTGCCAACTGCAACCCCAAACCCACTCCCACCACGCCCTGGGGATGGGAGTGAACACACGCTATGGATCTCCAGGGGGTTGTAGCACTAACGCTGCAAGTAGAACCAGGCTTGGGAGAGCCCAGGAGGTAGATGCTGCCATGTGGGATATGGACAACTGGGCAGAAAGGGATGCTGAAGGTTTCGGGGTCACCCATGGTGAGCTGGTCTGGGATGATGGAGGTGTGAAAGGCCATGAAGGATGGAGGGGATCAGGGCCCCAGACCTCAGGTCCTCACCCCACAGGAAGTCCCCACCCTCCTGACCTCTCACCTGATGTGCATGAGGTTCTCATCCATGCTCCAGGGTGTCTGGGGCGTCACAGGCACCGGGATCCCATGTTTCTGCCACGAGAATGAGGGGTAAGACAGCCTGTGGGGAATGCCAGGCCCCACTGGCACTGGTTCCCACCAGGATCAGCCCCAAAAGCACATAGGCACAACCCATCATCACCAAGCAGGCAGCACAGAGCGAGGTAGGCACCAGTGTCCCTGACCCTGGACAGCATCAGCTCCTACCCCAAGGGCCACCTCAGTGGGGACATCAGGGACACAGCGTGGATGGGAGGACAACAGCTGCCCCAGACAGGCTGAGAAGGGGCTCCAGAGCACGCCATGAACCCCAGCAATGGGGACACAACCCTGGACATCATGTGTTTTCCCTAAGTCCAGGATGGTGCTCTCAGGCACGTGGTGGGGTTATTGGGGTTGTCATATGCAGGGCCAGGAGCCCTTGTGGGTCCCTTCCAACTCAGGATGTTCTTGGATACCCCCAGCTGGGCTTCTCAGCAAGGGGAGGCGACACAGGGACCCAAGTCCCCAAATCCACAAGATGTTCTAGAGCTGAAAGAGGACTGATGCTCTGCCATGAGGGGTCAGCAACACGTGCCCGCAGCCTGGTGCAAACCCACAGCAAAGCAGGTGTGGCAGTGTCCCCCTCGAGCCCGGGCACCCCGAGCATGCCATGCCTGTGACGGGTGGCCTCGCACCGGCTGCCTCCCCGGCACAACACGCAGCACCAAGCCCAGCTCCCTAACAAGGTCACTGGCATGCTCAATTATCCACTGACATTTCAATGGGGGAAATTGCCTGTGAAGACGAGGTGAACACGCAGGGGAATTAGCAGGAGAGGTGACGGCAGCAGGCTGACAACTGGAGCCAGCGGGGACATCGTCCACCCTGCCAGCATGAGGAGATGGGATGTGCTGGCTCTGGGATGGCCACGGGGAGACAGGGATGGAAACGGCAGCTCTGGGCTCCCACTGTGCCTTGTCATGTCTGTATTCTGGCATTTCAGTGTCATCTCAGCAAGGACATCAGCCAAGGGCTTGGCCAGAAAGAGGAGCAGGGGCTGAGCAGAGGCTCCTTGTTGGTTGGGAAGAGGGGAAGGCAATGCCTGTGGTTGTTACATCCTCAGTCCTGCAGTTACATGGTCCTCAGTCCATCACCTGAGATGGGAACAAGATTCTGAAATACCTCCTAAGGCTGCAGAGGGACTGACTCTCCCTGCTCCTGGGGGACATTGCCTCAGGCTCATGAGTCCCAGTTTGCTGGTTCCCACACTCCAATTCCAGTGTGGGACCACCTGGAGCCCCCTAATATCCGACCTAAACCTGCTCCAGCACAACTTGAGGCCACTTCCTCCCACCCTATCACTTGTTACTCGGAAGAGGAGACTGACCAGTGGCACACTCATCTCACCTGAGGTGTACAAGTGCATCTTCCAGACCTGAATAATGAGCCACCAGCCCAGCTGATTTATTTTCTCAGCCAGTCCTCTTCTCCCTCTGCCTCCTTCTGGCAGCCTGTGCTCCCCAGTCCACCCTCAGCCCATTTCAAAGAGGATAATCCAAGTCCAGACTCACGTACCCCATTTACAGAGCCTGGGCAGTGTTGGCTGGGGCCAAAGATGCCATGACCAAACAGAAGGATCCTGTTCTCAGGCTCCATCCCACCCAGCTCCCCAGCCATGGCTTATCCCAGAGCAGCATCCAGGAGAGCTTCACCCTTCTTTTTAAGGTATTTCAGCCTCAGCTGGTTGTGGGGATGAAGCAGCACATCCTCACTTTCCCTGGCACCAACGGAGCCTCAAACATCATTCCTCAAGCACCAGGGTGAGCACATCCAGGTGCTCAAAGAACCTGGCCATGCGTCTCCCTCTCCTGAGCATGAAAAAGAGGGGAAACCTCCTTTTTTTTTTTTTTTTCCCCCCTCCAAACTCTGAACATAACCAGAGACCAAGAAGTACTAAAATCCTCACCCCACAACCTTTCCTCTTGGAACAGGGCCCCAATCCATTTCATTTCCCTTTCAACCCCCTTCCAAACAAGCAAAAAAAACCCAAAACAAAACCCCATAACCAAACAAAACCCCCAAACCCAAAACACATGTTCCCTTTTCCATATAATAAAACCGTGGCGCTCTTAATAACTCCCCTACTTGACAATTTGTTTGGCAACATATGGAAAGCTCTCGTAAACTCGCCCCTTCATAATACAACAGCAGATGGTAAACACAATCCTCAACACGCCACCCTCTCCTGGCGGCCCTAATGGGCTCGGAGGGCTCCTCAGCCCACGCCACATCCCTCTGGCTCCACACCTCGCCTTCCCAGAGATTACCCAGGCACCTTCGACGGCAGCTATTTAAAAACTGAAGCAATTTTCTGGTTTATGCACAGAGCTGCCTTTTCCCTTTTGATTGATTGAGCCGAGTTGTCAAGCATTTCCATGAAGTCGCTAAAAAAGAAAGGTACCCTGGTGGGCACATAAAAACCTGATGCAAAACTTCTAATATGTTTTATTGTAACTTGTACTTCAAAAAGGAAGGGAAAACAAAGGTGATTGTACTTGCTTTGTCTGCTGTGCAAGTCAGGGAGCTGGGACCCATTTCCTTGGAAAGCAGGTTACCATTAATAGCCAGGTAATTATGGGGTTTATAGAAAGGAAGGAGGGGGGGAAAAATAGAGGGTGGAGGGGAAAAAACCCCAACCAGAAGGCTCCAGTGTGGTGCTGGAGGGACACTGTGCAGGGCTTGCTGCTGTCACCTGCCCAGCCATGGTGAGCACCCCATGAGCATCCCACAGCTGTCCTGAGCTTTCCACGGCCACTCTGAGTATCTTTTGCAGCCCTGAGCATCTTGTGCCTTCCCCAAGCCCTCCACGGCCACACCATGGCAACTCCTACCTTGGCATAATCCATCAGCTCGGGGCGCCCGGGGAAGCGCTGGTAAAACTCGGGCAGCCTCCACGGCGCGACGACCTGGTGGGAGGGCAGGAGCAGGAGGTGAGAAGACCCTGGACCCCCCTTTTGCCCCTCAGAGCCAGGGGAGCCACAGGGTGTTGGCCCCCCAGCTGAAATTTAATCTCCCAGCACAAGGGGGGAGTAACCCAAAGCCCTGGTCCTAACCAGGCACTGGATGCAGGGAGGAAACAGGCAGCATCGATTATCCTGCAGCTGCCTTGATACTGTTTCCTTTCTGGCCTCGTGATGTTTGGGGTAAAAATAGGTCAATTAAGGATCATTACAGCCCCCTCAAATGCCAAAACGTCACTGTGTGCAGCTGGTAGCTTGTTAAAGTGAGGCACGGCCATTTGCATCGGTGTTAAAACAGATTTCCCCACCAGCTGGGGAGAGGCCGGGAGCCCAGAAGATGATTTTGGGTGCCTTACCTTGATTTTGGGACACAGGGCATAGCAGGTGAGCTCGAACCGAACCTGGTCATTGCCCTGAAACATGAATGGGAGACGCTGAGGGGTCACTCCACACCAGAGGGGGCTGGGAGGTGGGTGCCCCCCACCCTGATCCCACTGATGGGAGGCAGGATCTCATTCCTGGACCAGCTTGCAGAGGTCCATACAGCATCCTCAGGAGAGGAATGTCACCTGCCAGGGATGCAGGTATGGATTTGGTGAGAGAAACTGCAAAATTAGCAGGAAAACTTATTAAAAAAAAAAAAAAAGGCAGCAGGGACATTAAAAAGTGCAGATGACAAATCAGCAGCTCCTGGCTATGCTCCAGCTCCAGCGTTTTTGTCCAGGAAGCTGAGAGGCTCAGGGGATGCTGGGTGACCACGTGTGGCCTGTGTGGCAGTGCACACGTGCGTGACGACACACACGTGTGTGACAACACACACGTGCAGCCTCTGAGGTGCCGCTTGGCTTCAGTCACAGCTCCCCTCGCAATGCTGAAAGCCTCGAGCGTGGTGGGCAGGGATCCTCTGTCCCGTGGGGTCCCTCCCGGTCCCTCTCCGTGGCTTGTTTTAACCCCAAGCCACCTTTCCTGGAGCTCCTGCTGGGCGTTCAAAGCCCTGATGCAGCTCCTTCCGTGGGCTCCAAGGGAGACAGGCTGAGCACAGGCACACCCAAGCACTGCTCTGCCCTGGGCTGACGCTCCTCGAAGCTGAGCCAGCAGAAACCCACATTCAGGTATTTCCCCCCCCACCCCCCAAAAGGCATCAAAGGACAGATGGAGAGAGAATGCAAGGTGGGGGAAAAGACCATGGCGAGTAGAAGGATGCAGTAGCTCGTAATTAAACAGCTCTGAACTTCCCTCTACCTTAATTGGCCCTTGCTGATGAGGTCCCACTAATGAGGCCAGGTAGCTGGGAAGGGGTGAGGAGTTATTAGCACTCACCAAAGCCTGTTTTCCACCCACTCCAAGGGGCAAACAGACCCCCCTTCCCTCCTCTGGGCCCTGGCCTGAGGGATACATTTACAACCAGGCTGGGAATTCCCAAAGGACTATCACACTCGGGCGAGTGCATCCACCAAAGCACTCATTTCCCTCGCAGGCCCTAAACAGGTCCATCTGCTCCAGCAGTGGGGACACCCCAGATGGTCCCACTTAAGACGCCGCAGTCGGGTCGAGTTACCCGCGTGTCCCAGCCAGTGGGGATGGCTGGTGGCACCTGGGAGCAGAGGGGACATCATGGCATTGGGGGTGCGTTGTTCCAGAGCCCCGTTCAGTGGGGGCTTTCAAGAGGGGGCTGCTGGGGATGGGTGATACGGACGGGAAAGGGGCGCAGCGACCCCACTGCAGGGAGAGAGGGAATTATTTCAGGCATGAAGCTCCCCCCGCAGCTGCTCCTCTGCCCCATCTCCTGGCTGCTGGCATGTCCCTCAACAGTCCCCTTGGGTGGATCCATCAGCCCCCTTCTGGCAGGGTCCTCTGCCACAGCTGCGGATGCCCAAACCCGGTCACCCCAAACTCACTGAGACCTCTGGAGGGGGTCACCTCGCCTTGTCCCTAGGGCACGATGGGCAGTGGTCCCCGTGGGAAGGGAGGAGAAGGTGCCCGGCAGGTCCTGGGTTCACGCACTGAGACCTCACCTGCTCCAGGTGCCCCCGGGCCGGGCCGGGCAGCGGCCGGAGGGGCCGGGGGTGGCCCCCGCTCACGTCACACGCCCCTCCGCGGGGATTCCCCCTCTCCGAGCCGGGGCTGGCCCCGAGCGACTCCTTTGCACGGTCTCTGGCTGCCTCTAGCGGCAAAGTGTCCTACCTGCTGCCGGCGGCGACAGCGGGGATGGGGACAGGGCCGGGACAACCGGGATAAGGACAGGGATGGGGACATGGATCGGGAGAGCCACGGACGGGGACAAGGATGGGAATAGGGACCGGGACAACCGAACGGGGACTAGGAATGGGGACATTGATCGGGAGAGCCACGGACGGGGACAAGGATGGGAATAGGGACCGGGACAACCGGGATAAGGACAGGGATGGGGACACGGATCGGGAGAGCCAGGGACGGGGACAGGGACAACCGGGATAAGGACAGGAACGGGGACATGGATAGGGAGAGCCAGGGATGGGGACAGGGACTGGGACAGCCGCGATAAGGACAGGAATAGGGACATGGATCGGGAGAGCCACGGATGGGGACAGGGACTGGGACAGCCGCGATAAGGACAGGAATAGGGACATGGATCGGGAGAGCCAGGGATGGGGACAAGGATGGAGACAGGGACAGCCAGAACTGGGGACCATCACAGGTACCCCAGGATGCCCCTAAACACCCTGGGTGGTGCAGACTCTGTCCCAGCTGGCTCCTAGCCCAGACACCCCAGTCTGTAGCAACATTTTGGAGCTGCTGCCAAAAATGGGGCATTCGTCTCTGACCCCAAGGCTTCCCGACAAGGAGAGGGAACTGAAATCGGGCATGGAAATCCCAGAAGCGAGAAGGAAGTGTTGAAACACAGTTGAGTTCTGCACAGCCCCGCAGAGCGCCCACAAAATGCCCCATGCACCTCTGCTGGCACCCACAGCTTGGCCAATGAATCAACTGGGTCCCCTGCCCGAGCACCTGGTGCCCCCCATGCCCCCTCACCTTGCCCGTGGCTCCATGGGCGACGTACTGGGCTCCCTCCCGCTGGGCGATCTCCACCAGCTTGCGGGCGATGCAGGGCCGTGCCAGCGCCGTGCCCAGCAGGTACCGGTCCTCGTAGAGCGCGTTGGCCTGCACGGCTGGCCAGATGAACTCCTCCACAAACTCCCTGCTGATGTCCTCGATGTAAACCTGCCAGCATGGAGGGAGCTTTCTGTTGGGAGGGGGGACAATGGGGGGAACCCACCCCTCTGGGGATTTAGGGACAGTGCAGTGAAAGGTCCCTCTGCCTTCCCTTTCCTGGATGCTGCTGAAAGGGGTAGGTGCAAACCCACTGTCCCTCCCTGCCCTGATGGCCCCAGCCATGGGGTCCACCAGACCCCACTGGGGAGCAGATGGAGCTCAGAGTCCCGAGAGGGAGGGACACTGTTACCTTCTTGGCCCCCAGTGCCACCGCTTTCTTTCGTGCTGCCTCAAAATCTTCCTTCTGCCCGATGTTGGCCTGGAAAGGGGGGAAAAACACCAAGACTGAGTGTGAAAGGAAACCACAAACCCCACTGTAAGCCCGGTCTGGCACAGGGCATCGTGCAAGGCATGACAGAGCCTGTGCTGGCTGGGCTTGAGGCCACCCAGGATGGGCAGGAGGGGGGCCCCCCCCCCCCCGAGATGGCACACCTTGAGGTCACACATTCCTCTGCCAAGCCCTGACCTACTGCCTTCATTAGCAGAGGGTCATTAACTAGCAGGGACAGGCTGTGCCACGCAATCAACTCAACAGATTAGCACCCAGACTGGGTGATGGTTAACCAGCAAGAGCATGGTCACCACTACGGCCACACACACACACACACCAGGACCCTTGTCACCCCTCCAGACCCTCAGACCGGCAGCTCAGCATCCCCTCCATCCCCAGCCCCCAGGGACAGGGTTCCTGTGACAGGGTTCAGTGCAGGGCTCACCAGGTAGGCGACGACATCATAGCCCTGCTCCTTCAGCCACACCAGGATGCAGGAGGTGTCGAGGCCCCCGCTGTAGGCAAGGACCACCGTGCCCTTAGGCTGAGCCATGGCGCTGGCAAAGCAAAAGAAAAGGGGTTTGTGATGCCCTCAGCACTTGCTGCAGCCATCAGCCAGGAAGGAGCAGATGAACCAAGAGCCCTCCTGGAGCTGCAGGGAGCGGGCTGGGGCCAGGAGGAAAAGCCACAGCACCGTGGGCACAGCCAGGCTGCAGCTCCCAGCCAGGGAGGACACCCCGCCAGTGCACCCAGTGGTGGCTGGGTGAGAGGGGGCAACCATCGGGGCTGCTTCGCTCTTACCTTTTCTCCACTCTGGCACCCTTGGCGCAGCCTGCCTCGTGCTCTGCAAGCGCCCTGCAGTGCCAGGAGGTTGGAACTCTGGCGCAGGCACCCAGCCGTGGTGGAGGCACAGTCCAGTGCCCTGCTTGGGCACGACCCGGCACATCTCAGACCTCTGCAGAGCCGCCCACCAGCCCAGCCCCGAGTGCCCGCTGGCACTGCTGGGCATGCCATGGCTGCAGGGTGGGGGGCTTGGCAGCACCCCCTAGAGCCCAGCCCAGCATCTAATTAATCCTTATGAGGCATGTGTCCTAATTATGCTGCCCATGTTTTCTGCCAGCACAAAACACCCATGTGGGGATTTGTTGCTGCTCACCCTCCAGCCAAGGATATCAAGGACTTCAGACAACAGCAGGAGATGGTGGAGGGCACCCCAAGCTCAGGCCGAGGGGTCCTGGGCAGGAAGGGGCTCCAGGCTGTCCCCACGGTCCCCTGGCCAGGCTGTGAATGCCAGGGCCCCAGGAAGAGGCGATGCCAGCTGACCCTTGGCCGGGGGAGGCGGATGGTGGAGCCAGCCAATTCCTGTCTGGAGCAACTTTCATGCTGCCGCCAAGTCAGCACAATCCTGCTCCTGCAGGCAGGAAAGGTGCTGTGCTGGGCTGCTCCAAGCTGGCCCACCCCACGCCTCTCCCAGAGGGATACGGTTATGCCGGGGCGTGCTGCCAGCATCCCACAGGGCACGGCTTGGAGCCACCCAAGAGCAGGATCTGCATTGCTGCTGCTGCCAGGTTCTTGCTGAGGAGCAAAGGGGTCTGGCAGCCCCATAAGTTCCATCCGGCTCCAGGAGCCTGCCCATGCCCGTCGGGTTGCCACGCAGGCAGCACCCTGTGCCCAGGCTTGTGCAACTGGCATTTCCCTGCTCATGGGGTCCGGTGGCCGTGCCAAGCTGGGTCCCTGCCCAGGGAGGTTCAGCCGTCCCTTCCTCGCTGGGGCATTTACAGGAAGGCAGGCGCAGTTCCCAAAAGGGCCCAGCCCAACCACGACGCTGTGCCTGCGGCTCCTTTCGAGGCTGATTCCTCCCTTTACCCCCAAACCCACATGCCCGCTGGGGCATCGCTGGGGCGGCTGCCAGCCCGGCTCAGCACCTCCGAGACCGGGCACACTCGCTCCACGAGTGGCCCAGCAGTGGTTCAGGGTGACACCTCCAACTCCTGCCTGCTCAGACAGATCCCACTGCCTACGCAATGCCCAGGGGGAACGGGGGCACCTGGCTCTGGGGACACATCCTGCATCCCAGAGAGGGTGTGGGGCCACCAGCATTCCCAGCCCTGGAAACGCGGCTCGTGCCAAGCCTGCCTGCCCAGGAAGGGAGAGCCCTGAAGTTTCAGTGTTAGGTGGCAATAAATCAGAGCAAACAAAGCGCCGTCAAGGGGAACGCGGCAGGACTTTCTCAGCCTTTAGTTATTATTATTCCGTAGCAATTTCCGTGTGAGCTGGGGCAGGGTTTGGTTTTTAACCGGAGAGGCTCTGGCTGCCCTGCTCTAAAGGAAAGCTCCACTTTCGGTTTGAAAACCAAGACCAAAAAAAAATTATATAAGAAGGGAGGGAGAACAAAAAGCTTGAAACTTTGGTAAAGAGAGGAACTGTCTTTGCCAGCTGGGCTGGAAGAACAACCGGGCTGCTGCCTGCGGGCTGGGATGGGGCAGGGAGAAGGGCAGGGGCAGGAAGGGCAGAACAGCCCTCGCAGGGGCTGGAGCAGCAGGAGCAGGCAGGGATGTGCTCGCCGGTGCTGGGGTTTGCCTCAGCATCGCTCCTCCGCCCTGTGCAGGTCCCATCCTGCCCCCCAAAATCCCCAGAACAGAGCAGAGAGGGCACGAGGCGGTGCCAGGTGAGGTCCCAGCTCCCCTCCCTGGAAGTGGGTAAGGGAACCTTCAGGGAAATGGGGCTTATTTGGAACCTCCCATCCCAAACTGAGTTAGGAGGGGTTCGCCTGCAGCCTGCACAGCCCTGGCAAGGGGCCGGCACCCCAGTGCCCTGCTACAGCCCCCAGAAGGGAGGGCGGCGATGCGACAGACAGGGGTGAGGACACACACCCCCCCACGGCAAAGGCTCTCTTTCTCCCCTCCGCCCCAGCCCGTGCCCGCACTCACCCCCTCCCGCTGTCCGGCTGCCCTCGGCGCTCCGGTCCGGTGCCTGGAGCATCCTCCTCCTCCTCCTCCTCCTTTATAACCGGGCGTGGGCAGGCGGAGCCGCCGCAGGACAGTCCCCCCGTGGGCACCGTCCCCGGGAGAGTCCCTGTGCGCCCCACGTGCCCGTGGGGTGCCCCACGGAACAGGAGTGGCAGCTGCCCCCCGGCCGGGAGGGACTCAGCGCCCAGTGCCAGCCCTTGCACGGCTGCTCCGGGTGGGCAGACCCGTGTCCCCCACTCCTGACCTCCTCAGCAGCCTCCACAGAGCACCCAGGGGTGTCAAACCCCCTGTGGAACCCCCAAGGAGCTGGAAAATGGGGGGCTGGTGCTCTGTAACCACGTGGCTTTCCTCTCTGGACCCGAGGAACTTATTTGAATGACTATTGGATTTATCTGAAGCTCCATCAGAAGGAGGTGCTGGAGCCTGGATGGGCAGGAAGGATGGGACAAACCCATCTTTCCCTTTTGCAGTGTCCAGGGCACCCCAGACCAGCAGCAGACCTGGATTTGGGGGATGGCAAAGCTGCATTCCAAAGGACAGGGCCTTTGGAGGGAACCTCAGGGCCCCCCAGAGGTGCAGCAAGAACAGGCTCCAGCCCCCTCACCTGGGTGCGCAGCCACCGTCCCACCCCACCCCACGGACCAGGACTGAAACAGTGTTTTGGGAACAGCCTCCACCTTCACCAGGTGCAGAGAGGCCTCATCCTGCTCCTGCTGACTGAGGCACCTGGTGCAGGGCAGGACTGCACCTTCTGACGCATAATTTAAGCCCTCCAGCACTGCCACATCCACACAGTTTCCCTTCTATGGTCCAAGGCCAGGCAGGGAGGTGTCCAAAGCCCCAGGAATTCTGCTGGGGCAGCCCCATCCCACATGCTCAAGGAAGCTGCTTTCTTCAGGCATGGGTTGATATTTAGCCACAAAACACCTTTATAAATCAGTAAGTCCCGCACAGAAACCAAGTGGATTTAAAACAAAAAGCAAGAACAAACCTTCCCTCCTAAAAAAACCAAACCAAAACTAACTAAATCAATTTAATACATGGTTAATGCCAGGGTGCCCCGTGCCCTCCCCAGACTCAGGGATCCCTCCCTGCACCCCAGTGGGGCTCTCCCTGGCCGCCATCACCCAGTTCATCCCGCTGCCCCCACATCTGGGGGCTGATCGTGGCCAAGGCCATCCAGAGTTGTGTTTGCTCTGGGATCTGGGACCTGATTGCAAAAGGCTGGTGGGACACCTTGTCCCCCCTGGGGACCCTGCTGAGTCAGGAACAGGCCCTGGGTGAAGGAGACAGGGCTGAGGGGCAAGGACATGTCTGGGGAGGGAAGGGAGAGGTGCAAGCTCAGCGGTCCCTGAGCCACGTGCCCCACCCGTGCGGTGGGGAGGGACAGGAGGGGACACAACCCCTCCTGTCCCTCGGCTGTGTCAGTACGGGTAGGGAGACACGGAGATGTTGAGGAGGAAGATGCTGGGTGCCCTCTGCCCGCCCGGGGCCAGCGCCTGCACCTTGAGGCGGTGGGTGCCGGGGTCCCGCAGCGGGCGCAGCGTGGAGATGATGCCCCTGCCCTGCTGGGTGCGGACGGCGAAGGGGCTGTCGGGCTCCTGCTCCAGCAGCGTGAAGACGGGGTGGTGGCGGAGGACGGTGCCCGGGGTGAGGTGCACCACGTCCCGGCGGGCAGCGATGCCAAGGGGCAGGGGGAGCAGCTGGTACTGCAGCGTGGGAGGGCCGGCCGGGCCGCAGAATGGGGGGCAGAGACCCACACACACCCTGCAGGAGAGGCAGAGGGAGGTGGTGGGTGTCAGAGAGTGGACAGGACACGTGGGTCCATGGGGACACGAGGGGCAAAGGATGGGCGCCTCCAGCCCCTCAGTATGACTCACCCTGGGCTGGAGCCTCTGCGGTACCCGGCTGGGCACGGCACGTCCACACACTGGGCACCTCCGCGGGTGTTGAAGCACATCTGGCTGGAGCCACACTGAATCGTGCCTTCTGCACACTCGTCTGTGTCTGCAGGGACAGAGGGGACAGGTCTGAGGGTGCTGGGGCACCCATGGATGAGATGGGGGTTCAAAGCCTGGCTGCCACACCTTCCCAGGGTCTCAGAAACTGGGACAGTGGGACAAAAACACTCAGGCTCTGCAGGTTGCTGAGCCTGGAAACAACCTGTACATAGGCAGGGAAAGGCTAGCATCCCCAAAATGATGACAGCCAGGGCACCACGGGGACTGGGCAGCCCCCTGGCACTCCCACACTGACCGTGGCAGGTCTTCCCATTGGACAGCAGCTGGTAGCCAGGGGGGCAGAGGCAGTGGTAGCTGCCTGGGCTGTTCCTGCACTCGTGCTGGCACTGGTTCCGCTGGCACTCATCGAGGTCTGGGAGGTGAGAGAGGTGAAGGAGAAGCGTCAGTCCCCTCTGTTGCCCACTGCCCTGGGGCAGCCTGGCTCTTGCCTCCCCTCCCCAGCACAGCCAAGACCATAGGGTGCAAAACAAAGTGGTGGGCAGGGCAGCAAGAAGCACCTTTTAGGGACAAAGTGGTGTCTGAACAATCTGCAACACCCTTCCTGGACACAAACTCACCCGTGCAGGTGCCATTCCTCTTGACATAGCCTGTGGGGCAGGGGGGGCTGCGGGCACCCATCCCCACATCCTTGGCCACGCGGCGCAGGGCTAGCTGGGTGTAGAAGGACCGTCCCCGCGGGCGGCTGCTCGGCCCCAGCCAACGCAGGGGGGTGTCCTGGGACGTGCTGCCCGCTGTGTCCCCTCCATCCATCCCTGCTGTGCCACACTGCCCACCCGGCAGCTGGGTCCTGCCAGCGGGGCACAGGCACTCGTAGGAGCCCCGCAGGTTGCGGCACTCGAAGGCACACGGTGGGGGAAACTGCAGGCACTCGTTGACATCTGGGAGAGGAAAGAGATGGGGAGCTGCAGCTGGATGGGGAAACTGAGGCTGGAGCAGGGCAAGGGGACAACCAATGTGCCCTATGGCTAAGGGCATGTCCCCTGAGAGCTCAGCTCATACCCAGGCATGGCCAGCCAACACCCAGCGTGCGGTAGCCAGCGGGGCAGGTGCAGCGGTAGGTCCCTGGGGTGTTCTGGCAGAGCTGGTTGTAGCGGCAGACGTGGGACCCCTCGGTGCATTCATCGACATCTGGGCAGCAGAGCAAGGACAGGGTTGGGGGGATGGGGAGGTGACACCAGGTGCCCTTCACCATCCTCATGCCCCTCCTTGGGAAGGGTCCGTACCAAGGCAGTACAGCTGCCCGGGGTCCAGGATAAATCCCAGTGGGCACTGGTCTCCTTCAGTTCCTGGGAATTGAGCAGAGAGGGTGAGAAAAGACGTAGCCTTTGCACCCTCATGGACACCCAGGGATCCTGGAATCGCCATCCCCATCCCTGGGGACTCCCCTCGTTACCTGCATCAAACGAGGCACGGAGCTGGAAGTGGAGCTGCTCTGTGGCTGGGTCATAGGAGGCTGTGATGGCTCTGGCCCGGAGGTGCTGCACCCGTGGGGGCCGTGGGCCCTCGGCAGGGTGGTACACGATGGTGTGATTGCAGCGGGCACGCACCACGTGCCCGTCCCGCAGGAAGCTCTGCGCCGAGCCCCCCGAGAGCTGCCCCACGCCCGTCCGCACGTAGCGCTCGCTGAAGTCCTGGGGAGAGAGTGGGAGAGGCGTCAGGCCCTGGGTCCCCTTCCATGCTCCCAGCATAGGAACCACGGCCCCATGGGGAGAACCGGGCAGTGCCAGCACCTGCAGCAGCACCGCGGCCTCGCCGATGCTCTCCGGCACGGAGCCGCGGATCATGCTGTCCAGCCGCAGAGCGCCAGTGGCATCCACGCCTCGGGCAAGGTGGGTGACCCACAGGAGCTCCCCTGCCAGGGGGGAGTGGTGAGCAGCAGCCCGTGGCACCCCCAGACACCCCCAAGCTCCGTCTCCAGCTGCGAAGCTCAGCCCAGAGATGGTGCTCAGGCAGGTGGATTCTGAGCTCCCCCAGGAGCCGACCAGGCTCCTCGTGCCCAGGGCTGCTGGAATCCCTAACCTGTGGTGAACTCCAGCTGTGACTGGAAGGTGCCCTGGGTGAGCAGGAACGCGCTTCGGGTCGCTCCGCTGGTGTGTGCCAAGGACCAGTAAACGGGGGCAAGGATGGTGACCAGCACCCGCATCAGTGGTCCTGGAGATGAGGGAGAAAGGGTGTTAGCACAGAGCCAGCACCCTCTTAAGAGGTCACCCCACCTGCCCCATTCCCCACTTCTCACCCACAGATGTAGGTGCTGCTTTTGAGGGAAAAAAATAAAAATCTTTCAACCAATTTTTACGCCTGGTACAGGTCAAAACCCTCCCAGGGATGAAGGGCAGGAGTGACCACCCACCTACAGAGGGTGGGATGCTCCCAATGCTGCTCCGGATGGTGATGGCGCCAGATTGTGGCTCATCCAGCACGTTGGCATCGAGGGGGGAGACACCAAGCTCGTGGGCATTGACGACTCCAACCAGCCTGCCCCTTACCTGGTGCAGCTCCCCTGCGGCAAAAGGGATGGGGTCAGGCAGCAGCACTGCTCCCATAGGAGAGCAGGGTACTTTTCTGGCTGCGCTCTCACTAATTTGTGCATCAAGAAAATCTTATTTTCTGGAGGTGAAAGCTGGAGCAAGGCAGGCAGTGTCCCTGCATGACTGCAAGCACAATCCCCAGAGACCCCATGGCTCGGGGCAGCAGGTGCCACCTTGACAAGGGGCGAGTGTGGCCCTGGGCCTCGTCACACCAACATGCACTGACATCCTCAAACCCTGCTCTGTGTCAACATCACGGCCCTGGCAGTGGCCCCAAACTTTTATTTGCTTCTCCATCATGCCTGGCAGCAAAATGCCAGCAGCCATGCAGGGGCACAGAGGGCACCTGGAGTTCCCTCCAGCCAGCCTGGTTCTCTTCTCCTGAGGGGCAGCAGGAGAGGATGTGCTTGTGGGTTTAAAGAGCCCCCGGGAGATGGGAATTCAATCACGGGCGGCAAATGCAGGAAGGCCAAGGAGAGCCAAGTGTGGGCTGGCACGCAGAGGCTGCTCGGGTAAGGGTCTGTTTGGGCTCAGACCTTCAGCTGAGCAGTGGAAGAGGGAAGAGGGCAAACCAGACCATGAATCACGGGGTTTAGAGCAAGCGAGGAAAGGCAATATCTCTCCAAACCACCACGCTGGAGGTCCTATGCCAGGGGCAGCCCCAGCCCCCCAAGCCAGCCAGAAGCCCCCTGAGCCCCGGGGCAAACACCCTCTTTGGACATCCAGGGAGCCGAGGGCGATGGCAGAGCCCAGGGCATTGCGGGTGAGGCAGGAGTAGCTGCCGGCGTCACGGTGGGCAACAGCAGGCAGGAGCAGGGTGGCATTGGGCAGGACACAGGCATGGGGACCCTCGGGCAGTGGCTCCCCATCCCACTGCCACTCCACGGAGGGGGTGGGCTCCCCTGACACGGCGCAGTGCAGCAGCACCCGCTGCCCAGCGCGCGCTGTCACCGCTCCCGGGGTCACCTGGGCAGGGAAAGGGATGCACACGGTGCCGCAGCATTCCAGCGGTTCTGGGACCATTCCCCAGGGGCCAGGGGTGGTTGAGGGGCTGAGGGGTGGCATAGTTTGCCGTCCCTTAAGAAGGGGGTGCAGAGGTGGGCAGCACTCACTCTGAAGGACCAGGGTGATGACTTTTGCTGCTGCACCCGCGCCGTTCTCCGCCACGCACCGGTAGTGCCCTGCATCGGTGCTCTAGCGGGACCAACAGCATTAGCACAGCATTTTGCTTTGCCACCAGAGCTCCCCCAAAGGCACTGGGCACCCTGCAGGCCCCACTCACCCCCACGGCGTGGATGGCCAGAGAGCCGTTCTGCAGCTGGCGCAGGCGCCCACCGGCCACCACCGGCACCCCGTCCTTGCTCCAGCGGATGAGGGGCTCGGGGTGACCCCGAGCATCGCAGTCGAGGAGGGCGTCGCCTCCAGGGTGCTCTGCCTGGGAGGTGCTGGGGTCCCCCTGTATGATGGGTGGCTCTGGGGAAGGGAGAGGAGTGGCAGAGGATGGGGGGCTGACTGGGCACCCTGGTTTCCCTGCCAGCACCTACCTCTGACAGAGACAAGGGCGGTAGCCCTGATGGCACCGGCGCTGTTCTCGGCATGGCAGACGTAGGTCCCGCTGTCGGCACGGGTGGCTGCCTCCCGCCACAGGGTGCTCCTGCCACTCTGCCCCAACACACCATCTGCAGGGTGCAAACCCCCGGAAAGTGTGGTTGGGGACCAGCTGGTTACAACCCCACGCAGCCAGACATGCTGGCACCCTGGGAACCCCGAAAAGTGGAGCAAGGACTAGGATGGCACCAGGATCACATCCTCCCCCAAGCTCAGCACCCTCTGCTTGGGTACCAGTGATGAGCTGCCCGTTGGCCGTCCAGGAGATGAGGGGCTGGGGGCTGCCCATGGCAGCACACACCAGCTCCAGCCTCTCGCCCTGCCTCAGGGTGACATCTGTGGGCAAGTGGGTGAAGGTGGGCACGGTGTGGATGGAGAGGGAGAGCTGTCGGACTGCCCTCCCAGCAGAGTTCACTGCAATGCAGGAATAGCTCCCAGCATCCCCTTCCTGCGTATGGAAAGAGGAGGATGAGAGAGGTCAGCTTGAGTCTGGGATCAAGTGCAACCCCTGGCCCATTGAGCTACAGCTCTGCTGGTTGTTATGCACCTAAAAAGCCACAGCCACTATTCCCAGCCTGCATTAGCAAACCCACACTGCCCCAGCCCTCCAGCCTGTGTCAAAGGTGCCCTCCCTCCACCAAATATATTCACAAGCAGCGAGGTACATCAGCAGCAAAAGACACTTGTTCTTCAGCTCTCTGACCTTACAGCTGGTTCAGTGGCAGGAGGGGACTCTGCTCACCTGGACATCCCTGAGCAACAGCTCCCCAGAGGGCAGGATGGTGGCCTTGCCCCCACCACCCCGCACCAGGGCTCCCTCCCGGCTCCAGGACACACGAGGCTCGGGGACACCACGGGCAGAGCAGGGCAGCAGCACCTCCAGCCCCTCCAGGACAACCAGCTCCAGCGGGCCGGCTGCGATGACGGGGGGCACTGCATGGGGCAGAAGGGCAGGGACTTGCTCACCCCTTGACAGGCACACCTCGCTGTGAGGTGCTGGGGACGGGGAAGGGCAGAGGGGATGGGTGCTGGGGCCCCCGGCACTGCTGTACCTTGCACTATCAGTCTGGTCCTCCCCGCAGCGGTGCCCGAGGGGTTGCGAGCCACGCACAGGTAGGTGCCCGCGTCCTCTGGGGCTGCTCGGAGGAGACGCAGCCGCCCGTTGGGGAGCACTTTCAGCCCAGACCCTGTAGGAATGGGCAGGAATGAAAGACAGTGAAGCTGTGCCAGGGTGTGGACCAATGATGTGCAGGGAGTGCTTTCACCACAGAAGTGCCTCTTCCCAGGGGGTCTCCATGGATCAACTCCAGTGGCCAACACACCCACCTTGGGCAGCAGCCAAGAGCCAGAAGGACCCGTGAACAGTGACACCCCACACCCTACTAGAATGCGTATAAACCACTGACACCCAGATCTTCTGCCAGGCAAAGGTTGGCAGGCAGTGTGGGCTCAGCCAACCTCCAGCAGGCTCCTGCTCACCTTCAGCGATGCCAACACCATCCTTCTGCCAGGTGACCTCTGGCTGGGGCACTCCTGTAGCCTCGCAGGACAGCACCATGCTGGTGTTGACCATCACCATCACCATGCCGGGCAGGGGCTTCAAGGCAGGGGGCTCTGCAAATAGCAGGGAAGCGCTGCCCACCAGGGCTACCTTGGGGAGAGGCACAGGACCCCTGGGAGCAGGACCCCGGGAGCTGTGTGTACCATGCACCATGAGCCAGAGGTGCTTTCGGGCTGTGCCGGCAGCGCTCCGAGCCGTGCAGGTGTAGCGGCCGGTGTGTGCGGGCAGCGCCCGCCTGATCTCCAGAGCTCCTGGAAGGCAGAGGGGAGGGCAGAGGCAGGGCTGGCAGGGACACCCCAACCCTGCCAGGACCGTACTGCCCCGTGTCTGTACCTCTGGGCAGGACACGGTAGCCCCCTCCTCTGCTGCCCAGCTGAGCCCCCTCCTTGCTCCACGACACGGTGGGTGGGGGCACACCGGAGGAGTAGCAGGTGAGGACCACAGGGGACAGCCGGGTGACAACCACATCCGTGAGGTCATCAGCAATGGTGGGGGGCACTGTAGAGGGGAGGGAGGAAGGAAAGTGAGCAGGGCTGCATGGCAAATGCTGAAGGGGATTCTGTCCCTGTACACATGGACATGGGTATTTCTACGTGCCTCTTGCCCACCCCTGTGCCCAGTCCTTGTGAGCGCACCCACATCACACTCGAGGTGGTGACAGGTCCTGGGAAAGACCCTCAAACCCCAGGAGCTCACCATGGACAGACACAAAGAAGACCTTGCGTGCCTCTCCAGCAGCGTTGGTGGCGACGCACTCGAACTGCCCCTCATCCCGGGGACCAGGGCTGGTGATGAGCAGAGATCCCGAGGATTTCAAACTGCACAGGCAGAGCAAACACCAGTCATCCCTGTCCCGTGAAGAGCAGTGAGAGGGGATAACCCCCCCCTTCAGTGGGCGAGGTGCCCAGCACTGAGGGTACCTGTAGGCGCCAGGTGGGAGGTGTGGGTTCAGGGGGCGGCCATCCTTCTCCCATCTGATGTGGGGCTCGGGGAACCCCCGGGTGTCACAGTCCAGCGTGGCTGGCTGCTGAGCCAGCAGGGTGAGGTTGGAGGGCCCAGGGGTGATGGTGGGAGGGACTGTGGGAAGGCAGGGTGGGGATGAGCAGAGGGGACAGCAGCACATCACTGCACTGCTGAGAGCAGCCCAGCAGCAGTGGGTTGCAGAGCGGTGAGCTCAGGAGGGATCCATCTGGCTCTCCTGCTTACCCAGGACATGGAGGTTCAGGCCTCGCCGGTCAGAGCCAGCAGGGCTGGATGCCATGCAGAGGTAATAGCCTGAATCCTGGACCTGGATGGGGTTGATTTGCAGGGAGCCTCCAGGCAGGAGCTGCAGCCTGGGGAGGGAGAGCAAGGGAGCCCCATGGGGATTCTGCATGGCCAGGCTGCATCACACAGTGACCAGCAGCTGGGAAGATGACAAGTGCCATTGCAGTCATATGCAGCTCATGCCCACGGAGCTGGTGTGGGGACAGAGCACAGCTCTTCACAGCATGACAGTGCTGCCTCTGCTCCAGGCACAGCAAGCCACCTATTGGTGTGGAGGGTGTCACCAACCCGCAGAGCCTCGTACCTGTCACTCCGAGGAAGGGACAGGAGCTGGCCATCCTTCCGCCACGTCACCCGGGGCACCGGCCACCCCTCTGCCTGGCACAGCAGCACAGCCGAGCTGTTCAGCAGGGCTCTTGCCTCCTCGGGGCCCGGCCGGATCTCTGGGGCCACTGCAGCAGCATCACAAAGCGGGGGACAAGGGCTCAGGGATGGAGGGTGGCAGCCCAGAGCAGCACTGGAGGCTGGGCATAGTCCTGCCCCACCATCCCATCGTCCAACCATGAGACACCCCATAATACCCCTGATCCAACAGGGAAGGAGCTGACACTCAGGGGCAGCCAAGCCCCCTGGCAGGGCAGCACTCACCGTGGACCTGCACGCGGAGGCGCAGGCTGGTGTCCCCCAGGGCGCTGGTGGCCCTGCAGCTGTACTCCCCACCATCCACTGCCTGCACAGCCTGGATCTGCAGGAAGCGCCCCTGGGCCAGGACCTGCCTGTGGGAATCCTCCTAAACCCCCGGGAGCTCCCATCAGCAGCTCTCCTGGCACTACCCCTCTGCCAGCCCGAGGGGGCTGCTGAAGGTGCAAACCATCCCTGGTCCTGTCACACGTACCTGCAGTGGGGAGCCCTCCTGGTGCCACTCGATGTGAGAGGGCGGCTCAGCATCCTCTGGGCACTCCAGGATGAGCTGCCCTCCTGCCACAGCGGTGATGACGGGGATCTCTCCAACACTTGCCACTCTGGGCGGTGCTGCGGGACACGTGCCAGGTGAGCCAAGGTGTGCAACGTGTGTTGGACACCTGTCCCCACAAGTCATGCACAAGCCCCCACCCTACAGGACCATAACTGCTCCAGAGCCTTCTTTGAAGGTTTAAAGCCCCCACCAATCCCAAGGAGGAATGCAGGGATGCTCCAGCTCCCTGGTCCCCCAAAGCTTGCACCATCCTGCAGCACCCTCTGATGGCACCCTCCTCGCTGTGCTGCTGGGGCCACACTACCTTGGACGGTGACATGGAAGCTCCTGCTGGACTCCCCGGCACGGCTGGTGGCCAGGCAGGTGTACAGGCCAGCGTCAGCCACCTATACAGCCAGGAGAGGGAAAAATTGAGGCACAAAAAGGAAATGCAGGTGGCAAGAAGGAGGAGGCGCTCCTACCTCAGTGTTCTCAACGTGGAGGGTGCTCTCATTCCCCGACACAAGCCAGGGCCCTGCCAGCAGCTGTCCATCCTTCTCCCAGGTGACAGTGGGCATGGGGACACCTGTCACCACGCACGTCAGCTCCAGTGGGGTGCCCACGGTGATGGACATCTCAGTGGGATGGGACGCAGCCTCGACACGGGGTGACTCTGCAGGGCACGGGGGAAGGCAGGAGAGCTCATCCTCTCATTGCTCCCAAAAAATTGACTAAGCTGCCCTTCCCAAATCCCATGGGGATGACACGCACCCATCACCAGGAGGTGGAAGGCTTTGCTGGCCTCCCCCACCTCATTCACCACCAGGCAGGAATACACTCCTGCATCAGCCGGCCCCACGGCCGCCAGGCTCAACTGTGGGCCACCGGGCACCTGGTCACTCTGCCTCCCCAGGGGCTCTCCATCCTTCAGCCAGGTCACCACTGGTACTGGGGACCCAGTGGCTTTGCAGGTGAAAGTGACATCAGAGCCCTCAGCCACCATCTGCTCCTCACCGCTCTCAGGACTCTCCAGGACAGGGGGCACTGCGGAGGGAAGGGTTCCCTTTAGAGGGGCTGTGGGAGTAAAGTTGGATCCCCCCAGGCACTGGAGGTGGGTTTGGCAGTTCCCTGATGTCCTGTGAGCCCTCCAGTGGGCTCAGCCTTCCTCTACAGGATGCTCTGGTACTGCTTTCAGGCTCGCCCTGCCTTATTCTATTCCTACCAAGCCCACTCCAGCAGCCAAGGGATGGCTCAGGACCCCACTTGGGAACGAGCTGCACTGCACAACATGTGCTCTGCCAGCAAAATCAGGGTCTGGGTGCCCCCCACTCTGCTCTCCCATATGTCCCATATGGGACCCCCTCTGTCCCATACCCTGTATCTGCAGGTCGAAGCTGCGATCGGCCACCCCTGCCTGGCTGGAGATGACACAGGTGTACAGCCCGGCATCAGAGACTTGTGCCTGGAAGATCCTAGTCCAGGGAGTGGGGCACAGGGATGGGGAGGAGCCATCAGCTCTGGGTGACCCCCTGCTCCCCAAGGTCATCGTGCTGGCACTCAGCCACCTCGGGGTGCAGCCACAGCCATCCCTGCACGCAAACCTGGGTACCACCCCCAGAGCTTGTGGCCAGGGTCTCTTCTCACCGGAGGACATGCCCAGCCGAGAGCAGGGTGACACGGGGGGACAGGCGGAGGGGCAGCCCATCCTTCAGCCAGCTCACATGCAGCGGAGGGGACCCCCGTGCCCAGCACTCCAGTGTCACTGCTGCAGACAGCACCCCACGGACCACCTCCGAGTCACCAGCGCCTCTCTCGATGGTAGGAGGGACTGGGGGGGCGACAGAGGGGGTTGATGGGGCTGTCGGGGGTGGGTGGCCCTGGCACTGCCCCGCGGGTCCCAGCCCTGCTCACCCAGCACGCTCAGCGTGTGCAGCCGCGTGTCTTCGCCCGCGCTGTTACGGGCCAGGCACGTGTACGCCCCCGAGTCGGCAGCTTGGAGCCCCTCGAGGAGCAGGGAGCTGCCATCTGGGGACATCCTGGGTGGGAAGGACAGCACAGTGACCTGTGTGCCCAGCCCTAATGTGACTGTATGGTAGAGGTGCTCTGTGCTGGGTTGCAGCCCAGGCTGTGGGTTCTGAGGTGTGCCGCAAGGTCAGGGCATCACCCGGGACACGGCCAGGGTGACAGCAACCATGCCAGGGTGACGCTGACCATCCTGGACAGCAGGGCTTAATCCAGGATGATGTTCTCTCAACAAAGAGCTGGCATGAGCGTGTCCCAGACCAAGCAATGGGAAGAAGCAGCAGAGCTCAACCTGCCTTGGGTGGCAATTTTGCACATGGGGGAACTGAGGCGTGGGCAGGGCTGTGCCATGCTCAGCCCTTGGGCTGGTGCCCTCCACCCAGACTCACCAGGCACGTGAGGGGGGCTGCAGCTCCAGGGGTTGCCCGTCCTTCAGCCAGGAGATCTGGGGGGTGGGCTGCCCCTGTGCCCGGCACTCCAGCCGCACCCCACTGCCCTCCAGCACGCTGTGCTCACTGGGGACCCCCACACTGGTGATCTGGGGGGCCACTGCATCGAGGAGAGAGGCATGCTGAGGGAGAGCAGGGGGAGGAAGGCTCCCCTCCCAAGGACAGCCCACAGGGACCCAGCTGCCTCGGGGGAGCCCTACCTCGCACCAGCACCATGAAATCCTTGCGTGTCTCGGCCCCAGGACCCCGTGCCAGGCAGGTGTATCTGCCCTGGTGGAAGGGCTGGAGGGGGCTGAGCTGGAGCTGGGCTCCCCCTGACACCAGACCCCGCTCTGGGCTGCTCTCTGCAAGGAGACAGAGTGAAGGGGAATCAGCAGCACTTCTCCACTGAGCCCTCCTCCCCCTTTCCCAGCCCTGGGACCACCTGTTAAAGCAGAGCAGGGTCTGTGCAGTGTGCACTGCTGGAGCTTTACAGGAGGCAAGAGCCATTGGTTTGGGGACAAAACCCCTGTCCCAGCAGGCACCCCAAGGGCTGGTACACCCAAGAGAGCTCACCCACCACATCCCTCCATCGAGTTTCATACCCACATCCCATTGCTTCAAACCTCAGGAATTAATCTGAGATCTCTTAAAAGCCTTAAGGGAAAACAGCAGCTCCTTCATGCTCTGCTCCCTCCCTGTGAGCTCCTGAAGGTCTCCTGTAGCAGGATTGGAATTGGGAAGGGGAACAGCAGCGAGGCTGGGAATGGCAGCCCAGCACAGGGCACATACCCAGCGGGCTCCCATCCTTCAGCCAGGTGACAGTGGGCACTGCCACACCAGTGACTTGGCAGGTCAGGACAAGGGGGGTCCCCACATCAGCTTCGAGCATCTCCTGCTGCAGGTCCTGGATGCCTGGGGGCTCTGAGGAGGAGGAGAAGGGATGGAGGTGTGAGCAGGAACACAGACTGGGGGTCACAGTTGTTTTCTCAGTGTGTTCTCTGCGAGGCAGAGCTCCCAGTGGAGCCCTCACACTCACCGTGGACGTTGAGGATGAAGCGCTTCTCATCCTGGCCGGCCACGTTCAGTGCCACGCACGTGTATGTGCCTGAGCTGGAAAGCTGTAGGCGATGGAGCTGCAGCACTCGTGAGCCTGGAAGAAGTGGAAAGCCAGGAGTCAGGGCAGGCTGGAGCAGAACCAGCTTGGGGCCACCACGCCAGCAAGCTGCCGGGGCCCCCAGCAGCCAGCCAAGCTCCATGCAAGAGGAGTCTGGCCATCGAAGTCTGTCTCTGAGGTCTGAGGCCTCGTTGTGCACAAGAAAGGGCACTGAGCTCCTGGGGGATGGCAGCTCAGAGTTTTCAGGATGCAGCCTTTGGAGCCTGGAGGAGATAACTCGGCAGCACATTCTTACTGTGTGGTATGGCCAGAAGTCTGAGCTCGAGTCCCCCAAGCATCACCCAGAAAGAGGGATTTAGGGAAGTCAGCCCAAGGTTGTGCCAAGCCCCAGGGCACAGGCAATCAGCCTTGCTCATCCCAGAGTACCTGGGGTGACGGTCACCTCCTCACTGAGCCGCAGGACGTGGCCATCCTTGTACCAGGTGATCTCTGCAGCCGCGTGGGATCGCACATCGCACACCAGCGAGATGCTGCCATTGACGACACCACTGATGCTTTCGGGGTTTGTGTCCATGATCCTGGGAGCTTCTGCTCCAGTACATCCCAAAAGACAGTGCCAAAGGGGAGCCATTACCAAGGAGGCTGAGCTCTCCCCAGCAGGAAATGCAGACTGAGCATCTTGCCTGCTTGGAGCTTGCGTCACCTCGACCTCCTTGCTCGGGGTGAGTGAGACAAGCACAGGGGGACAGAGGCAGCCATGCAGTACCAGAGCCACGGGAGACTCCAGCTGGTGTAGGAGGAGGAGAAGGGGGGTAAATCAGTGACCTGCAGAAGGGGAGATGCCTTACCCTGCACAGCAAGGGCAAAGTGCTTCTCAGCTGAGCCGGCCGGGTTCTCAGCCATGCATGTGTATCTGCCAGTGTCACCTGCCTCCACCACAGCCACCTGCAAAGGAGGAGCAGAGCCACACAGAGGTCTGCCCAGAGCCGGGGGCTGTTGGGGCTCCCAGTGGGACCAAACTCCTAGTGAGACCAGGACAGCCTCCTTTGGGAGGAAAGAACATCCCAGCCCTTCCTTTGTAAGGAAAGAGCATCCTAGTCATTCCCACATGCCTCCCTAGAACAGCCACCTGCCCAGGGTGACACCAACCTGCAGGACCATGCCACCCTCCAGGAGCTGGTACCGTGGGCCAACCACTATGGGCTCATCGTTCTGGAACCAGGACACCGTGGGCTCTGGGTGCCCAGTAGCTTCACACTTGAAGAGGATGGTGCCATTGATGGTGGCTGTCACCTCCTCAGGCAGGTCCTCTGGGCCACCATGGATGGCTGGGGCAGCTGGAAGCAGGTGGTTATGGGGCTGCCATGTGCCCCCACCCAACATCCCCCTGGCCCTGCACTCACTCAGCACCTCCAGCTCGTAGTGCAGGCGGTCCCGTCCTGCAGCGTTGGCCGCCTCGCAGGTGTATCTGCCCCTGTCCTCCTCCTGCACCGCCGGCAGCTGCAGCACCCGGCCCCCTGGAGCACAGGGACAGAGCCCTGGGCTGTCCCCTCCAACCTCTCCAAGCACAGACCCCCAGTGCAGCCCAGTGACACCACAGGTGCCCCATTACCTAACAGCATCAGCACCCCCGGGCCGGGGGCAAGGGGCTCCCCATCTTTGTACCAGGTGAGCTGGGGGAGTGGGACGGCACTGGTGTCACAGTAGAGGGCGGTGGGCTGGCCCAGGACAGCCTGCCGGTGCTCTGTCACCTCCCCATCCTGGTCTTCCTCCCGGTAGAACATCTCCAGAGCTCCTTTGGGGCTTGTTTGCTGCTGGAAGAGCGGGGGCACTGCAGGGACAGTCTGTAGTCAGCTGTGGGGAATAGAGACTCACACCCCCAGGTGCAACCACAGCATCTGCCCAGGCCTGGCTGGGGCCAAGGAGATGCTGTTTTCCAGCAGCTGTAAACTTTTTTCCTGTTCACTCTGCTCTGCTCCTACATGGAACCCCACCAGGGACCCCTCGCTGCTCTGGGTGCGGGGTCTCCACCCAGGGCTCACCTTGGACATGCACAATGAAGTCCTTGTCGTCTTCACCCACAGTGTTGGTGGCCACACAAGTGTAGTGCCCCGAATCCGAGACACTGGCTGGTTTGATCTGAAGGACCTGCCCCTCACTGAGGATCTGGAGGTGTCCAGCACTTTCCAGGAGCTGCATGGAGACCCCAGCCCCAGAGCAGGGAAGAAACAGAGGGGCAAGAGGAGCATTACACACCCAGGAGCAGGACAGAGCCCAGCCACCCATATAAAGGCTATTTTCCAACTCCATCCACTTGGGACAGTCCCCAAACCCAGCAGCTCCTCCCTGGTGACACTTAGGACCTCACCTGCTTGTCCTTGTACCACCGGATGGTCGGCTCGGGCACAGCCCAGGTCTCACACTCCAGCATCACTGTGCTGTTGACTTTGGTTTTCACCTCTTTCATGGCAAATTCCCCCAAAGGGTCATCTCTGGCGATCCAAGGAGGAACTAGGGGGGGAAAAATAACAGAGCTGGGATGAGAGAAGAGCCCCCAGTGCCCTTGCTCTGCCCTAGTCAGTGACTGGCAGCACCTCAGGGCACTGCTGACACCCAAAAGTGGACCTTGGACAAGTGGTGTCCCTTGGGTGTCTATTCTGGGGCAGGGGAAAGGCAGGGGAAAGCAGGGGAAAGGCAGGGGAAAGGCAGGGGAAAGGCAGGGGAAAGGCAGGGGAAAGGCAGGGGAAAGGCAGGGGAAAGGCAGGGGAAAGGCAGGGGAAAGGTCACTGCAGGCATTAGGAAGGACACGGCCAGCTCCCGTACCCAGGACCTTCACATCATAGTTCTTCACAGCCTCCCCAGCCTCGTTGGCCACCACGCAGCTGTACGTGCCCGCATCCTCTTCCTGGGCATTCAGGATCTGCAGCCCGTGACCACCTGGGCAAAGGGGGTCTCCTGAGAGGGTCACTGCTCACAGCCAACAGCTCTCCACCCCCCTGCAGCACCTGAAAGCATCTCCAGGGACCTGCTGCTCACCCACAAGCCTGGCTTGAGGGGGCTTAATCCCAGTTCCCAGGCTTATAAAAACCAGCCCTGAGGAGGCTCTAGTTATTACCAGAGGATGCAGCACATGGAGGAGCAGCATCTACGTGACGGCCTTAGCCCCTTGGGTCCTCCATCCCACTGGCCTGGACCACAGCCAGCCCAAGAAAAGGCCCTGCTCCCACCCCCCCCAGACACGCAGCAAGAGGCTGCCAGAGTCATGCAGAGCCACTGGACACCAGCACAGTACCAGGGAGCAGGAGGACATTTCCAGATGCTTGGAGAGGAACCTCGTCCTTGAACCAGGTGATGTTGGGAGATGGGTATGGCAGAGCCTCGCAGACCAGGGAGATGGGGTTGTTGATGATCACTGTGACTTCTTCTGCAGCAGCAGCATCGTGGGCATCTCCAGCCAAGGTAGGAGTGGCTGCAAAGACATGTTTGGGTGACACATCAGCATTAGCACCCACTTAGGCTCCCCAGTGCTTCATCCCCAAACCAGAGAGCATGATCCAAATATGGGGAGTTGGACTTGGTCATAGCAGGTGCCAGCTTCTGACTTTGCTGCCCTCCAAAAACACAGGGAACACAAAAAACACACTCCCCCTTCCCACAAGCCACCATCAGAGATGGATCCAGCACTGGATGGACACTTGATCTTCCTCCAAGAGGTCTCGTAAGGGCTTTAGGACAGGTCCAGGACCTCATGCCATGCTGCTGGCTGCAGGACTAAGGGTTCCTCACCACCTACCTGGGGCAGGCCATTAAAACCCTCTGAGCCTCTTCACACCCAAGATTTTGCCTCCATCCAAACATACCCAAAACATCCAGCAGGTAGTGCTTGGTTTGGTTTGCCCCAGAGCTGGAGGCCACGCAGGAGTAGCGGCCAGCATGAGACAGGGAGGCTCGGGGGACGTGGAGCACCGAGCCATCCGGGGAGATGGAGAAGGTGTCTCCACTGGGAAGAGGGTGGTTGTCTTTCAGCCAGGTGATCTTTGGTTGTGGGTTGCCTGTGTAGGGTGGAAAGCAGGTTTTGGCCTTCGTGTAAAGTTTTCCATGGGTGAGCACAGCTTGACCGGGGTCACTGCACCGGAGCTTTTCTGGAAAGCAGGGACATCAGCCCAAATCAAAATTATCATGGTCTGGATCAGGTTTTTAGAGGCAGCTGGATGAGACAGCAAGAAGAAAGAGAACTGTCCTGAGTGGGAGGTGATTAATTATTCCCGTCACTAAAGGGAAAACCAGATTAGAGGAATTTTAGCTCCATTTGGGAAACATTGGAGCTTACATTGTAGAACAAGATCCTCACGTGGGTGTCCCCACCCTAGTGCTTCCTGGACAGCCCAACTGCAAAGCCAGGAACTGTCCCAAAAAAGCTCTTCAGACGATTTCTTGCATCTTTGGTTGGAGTTGGGTTTGTTCCACACCCCAAAGGGAGACTGAGATCAGTTCCTGAGCCCCATCTCCCACCTGCTCATGCGACCTCCCCTCCCCACTTGCTGCTCACCTGCAGCCAGGCAGGACCAGGTGACAGGGTGACCCTCAGGCACCTGGGTGGTCTCTTCTTCACCCGCGTTCTCAATGTGGGGAGGAACTAGGAACACAAGGCACCAGGGACCTCAGCAGCTGGCCAGCTTCGCTGAGCCTCTGAGCTCACATCCTAAGGCACAAAGGGCTCAAGCACTGCAACTCCCAGCACATCCAGTCTTAACTCGTGCCTGTTCCTGCAAGGGTGGAGCTCTGAAATCCCACCAGGAATCCTGCAGCAGACAGAGGACCCCTCCTTACCTAGGACCTCCACGTAGAAATGTTTCCTGGCCTCCCCAGCTATGTTACTGGCCAGGCAGGAATAGTGGCCACCATCCTGTGCTCGTGCACGGCTGAGCCTCAGCAGCCAGCCCCCTGGAAGCACAAAGCAGAGAGGTCTCAGGGCCCTGATCGGGGCACCAACACACCCCAGCAGTGCTCCCATGGGGCTGGAGCTCTGCCATGAGTTTCAGCTCATCAGTGTTGGGGCAAAATGTGTTCCAAAAGCACTCATCTCTCAGAGCATCTGCATCCCTGACCTGAAAGCACGTGCATGTGCTCACTGGGGGTGACAGGAGAGCCATCCCAGAACCAGGTGATTGTGGGCTGAGGAACACCAGTGGCCTCGCAGGCCAATGTCAGGGGTTCTTGCAGCGAGATGGTGACATTGGTTGTCTGTCCTGATCCTTGAATGAACTCAGGAGGAACTGGGGATGCAGAAAGGATGGACACCCATTTGCAAAGCACACAAGACACCCAAGGGGCAAAGCAAAGAGGGAAAACTGGGTGAATATGGCTTTTACCCACCTTCCTGCTTTGTAGAGTTTGAGGACACAAATCCAGAAAGACCATTAGCATCACTTGGAGTTTGAAGGTGTTGTGGGACTGTTGACCCACAGCAAGTACGTGCCTCTTACCTGCACACCTGAGCCCAGGCTTCCAGGTGTTACGTCAAGCTAGTCACACACCCTGAGCCACCTCAGGCCTTTTATAGCTCAAGTTCAGCTCATGAGGTTTCCCCAAGTCCTTGGGTAGGACTTTATAAAGTGTGAGATGATCTGCTGTGTTGCCTAATGGACCCAGTTCTACAGCTAATCCCAGAGCATAACCCTGCTGAGCGCCAAGACCTTCTGCATGCTTGGTTGTCCAAGATCTACTCCAAATCAGGCTGCTCCATGTGGGACCTCACCACCCTCCTGATCTTGCCTGCATCCAACCCCACAGCCAGCAGCCCCACCCCACGTCCTTACCGTGCACCACAACACTGAACTCCCTCTGCTCCTGCCCCTCTGCGTTGGCCACCAGACACGTGTAGTGTCCCGCATGGGCCACCTCTGCCCTGGGGATGTGCAGCCGCCTCCCTCGCTCCGTGAGCAGGAGCCCGTCCCCGCCAGCCACGGGCTGCCCGTCCTTCACCCACGTCACCGAGGGTGGTGGCATCCCCGTGGCCTGGCACTCCAGAACTGTCTGGCCACCCTCGATGACAGAAACCTTCCTTGGGGTGTTGCTGCTGCCCTGGGCCCTTGGCAGAGCTGTGGGCAGAGAGACACGGTGTGGAGGTGACGCTGTAGCAACTCCCTTGGCCGTGCACAAGTGGGGAGGCAAAGCCAGCCCAGGGAGGAGCATCCCTTCCAAAATGCACCACGCAATGGCTTTTGGGTCTACCTGGACCCTGCGCTGGGAGGGGTGACAACACCCTCAGCCACCCCCATGAGTCCTCTGTGTCTCTGAGCCCCAGCTCACCGTGCACCTCCAGGCGATGCTCCTTCCTGCTGCTGCCCGCGGCATTCCTGCACTCGCAGGTGTACGTGCCCTTGTCCACCAGCTGCACCTTCTCCATGTACACCACACCCCCTCCCGTGGACACCAGCTTCGGGCTCCCGGGCTGGGTGGAGAGGGGCTCACCTGCCCAGCAAAGGGGACAGCAGCCTCCTCTCAGGCTTCCAGCAGGACCAGTTCCCACCCAGAAGCTGGATGCTGCTCAACGCAAAGTGCTCCTTGCTCCAAGGAGACCAGCGTCTGGGTCAACATGTGTGGGGAGGGATGAGGCTGAGGAGCAGGGTCCTACCGTCCTTGTGCCAGCTCAGGGTGGGGAAGGGGATCCCATGGCACTCGCAGGTCAGCCTGACAGATCCCCCTTCCAGGACGGACACGGCCTCGGGCTCTGCTGAGGAGAAGGACGGAGGCACTGCGGGGTGAGAGGAGCAGCTCGTTGGTGGCACCAGCCCAGGGGAGAAGGGCAGCTCCTCACTGGAGCTCCATCCTGCTGGATACACACCATCTGCAGCTCTGCTGGGCACCACACAGAAACCAGCGGGACTCCCCTGCCCTGCCTCCATGTGGAAACAATAATCCCATCTCGCCAGCCAAGTGGGGGATGCTTTTAATTGCACATGGCCCACAGCAGAGGATGACTAAGCATCCCACGCCAGGCAATCAAGCAGGCCAAGGTCAGGTTGGCCAGACACAGCCTTATTAAGAAGCCCTCCTCGCTGGGAAGGTTACCCAACTCTTTCCATTATCGGATGCTGTTCTCAGTTGCTCATAAATACAGCTGGCTGGAAAGCAGTAACTCTTTCCCATGAGGGATATCAGTTTGTAGAAGAAAAACCCCAACACCCAGAAACCCCTGAAAAACAAAACCAGCAGAACCCAAACAATCCACCCGAGCCAGGACAGCAGACGTGCAAACATTTCCCTGGGAAGGGATTGCAGGAACAAGCCCAGACCAGGAGAACTGGATTGTCTCCACTCCCTGGCTCCCTGCCCTCAGGACTTCCACCAACTGGCCTAGAGCATCCCTGAGAAAAGCCAGACCCTGGCTCAGCCCCCGGCGCTGTGGACGTGCTGAGTGGTCTGGGAGGCTGCAGAGATGCTCAGATTGAGTGAGAGAAAGTGGCCAGTGGACATCTTGGCAGCAGCCCTGGAGCCACCACTGGCATTGCCTCAACTTGGGCAAGGAGTGGGAAGGGGAACGGTACCCACAGTGACCCCTGTACTGATGGAGTGCAAAGAAAGGACAGGAAAGTCCTGGCAGCAGCAAGGAAATCTGCCCAAATTTCAAAAAGACAGCACTTCTGCTTCATCACTGAAATCCGCCCCCAAGGCTCAGGCAAACGTTATCTGTTCCCACTCTCTTCCCAGCCTGGTGGGGGTTCCCTGACACCTCCAGCTGTGTCCTTTCACAGAGTGTTAATATTTTGTTCTGGTGTTTTCCAAGCCAGTCAGTTACCCTCAGGTACATATTTTAAAACAAAAAATGGAATAGCATACAGTCTATTTACATATACACACACTATGTGTATAAATATATATATAT
>VWZG01001209.1:0-10073 GCA_013396735.1 Grallaria varia
TCAGGTGGCAGGCTGGAAAGCCTGTCTCCCAACACTGAGGTTCATCTGCCAGGGCCTAGCAAGCTTGAATGGTGGCAGCGAAGACCTCAGGATGCAGATTTAGCTACAGTATCCTTCTCTTAGATGGATGGCCTTACAGGGCTAAGCGAGCTCCATCTGCCCAAGTTTGGAATTAGAGTTGTCCTTCTCCTAGGATGGTTGCCGGGAGGCTGGCGAGCCCATCCTGCCCATGGACACACTTTGTCTGACCCTTCAGTTGAAACCTGACTAGCACGGGAGACCCTACCGGAAGCATGTACCACTACCAGTATAGTTCGCAACCTCATAAGGGCACGCAAGCTTCTCCCTCGTGACAAGGGGTTGTCCATGGAGAAGAAGTCTCATGTAAACTGAAAGTAAACTGCTTTAGAAAGAAAAAAACCAACCTGATTTTTTATTTTCTTGTGTTTACTGCATAGCCATGCAACTTTCTTTAATTTTGATCGGTTCCTTTTCAGTATAGTTAAGATGTATAGAGATGCAAGAGAATTTTTAACTTCAGACACTGCTTGGAGCCATGATTCTCCTTTTGCAGTGCTTGTTTGGAGGAGGATGCTCATTCCTCTTAACCTAACTGTGGCTTTCAAATGCCTAGTAGATTAAGCATTATTTTATCATGAAAGTAAAAATACAGAATTTTTGGTATAAGGATATGATAAACAGAACAATTTAAACAAAACATATTAAGCATAAAAACAGGTCATCTGTTTTTGTTACTCTCTTTCTATAAACCTTTCCTCACCTTTTTTTTTTTTTTTTTCTCATCTTAACGTCACCACAGATGTTTCCATATTTTCAGTATTTATATACTGAATTCTACAGTTACCAGAGAACTACTTTTTCCTGGACACATTCAGAAGTCTTATCATGAGTTGTGCAAGAATTGTCTGGTAATGATTCACATGAACAATGGACTCAGTTCTCTTACACACCCCGAGACTCCCTTTTCTAAGATAAACAATCCCAGCTTTCTCAACATTTCCTCAAAGGAGAGATGCTCTATAACTTCATAATTTTAGTGACTCTTCTTTAAACTTTGTCCAGTATATTCATGCCACTTTGGTACTGAGGAGCCCAGAACAGGGCCCAGGACTTCAGGTGTGGTCCCACGAGGGCTAAATAGAGGGGAATGTTCACCTCCTATTCTTTTCTGGCAATACTTTGCCTAATGAAGTCCAGGATGCCATTAGCTTTCTTCACTGCAAGAGTACATTGCACACTTATCCTTCATCATGGTGTCTACCAAGAGCACTGGGTTATTTTCTGTCAGTCTGTCTTCCAGCTGGTGGCTCTCACCATATATTGGAGTCAGGGATTTTTTCTTCCCCAGTGCAGCACTTCTCATTTCCCCTTGTTGAACTCCATGAGGGTCCTGTCAGACTATTTCTCCAGTCATATGATTTAAAAAAAAAAATAAATCAATTAAACCCAAACATACTAACACAAAATTTCAATATTACGTCATCAATAATACAGTTGTCATGTGTTTGGTAAGCCGAAAGAGAAGAATCCAATGCCTTGGTTTATCCAAATCACACATCTCAGGATGAACAGCATAAGGACAAGCATATTATAATGGTGGCTTTACACGGTGACTAGAAAAGGTCATTCAAGAGAATTCTTTAGCCTAAAGATTCCTGAATTCTCTTCTGGAGAGCAGTAGAGCTTCCACAGGTAAAGAAAATAAAGGACTATGGGCTAGGGTTCCATTTTGACTCCTCTCCAGAATAATAAAATTATTAGTTTATAATGCGGGAAATGACCCTAGGTATCCCATGCCACCATCTTTTAACTTATATCAAGATGCAGATGAAAACTATCGCAATTCAGAAGACATTGGTTTCTGTAACTTTTTCTGTGCACCATTCTACAGATGCACAGAAAATGCTCCAAGACTGGACACTTCTAGTCTCCAATGTTCTTAGTTTAGAAACACAGCATTCCTGAGTCCTAAACAAGTTTAGATGTGAAAAGAAGTGCAAAGAAAATGTTCCAGTCATGTCACAACTCAGTTTTTCACAGTATGAAAGAAACATAGCTTTAGACTCCTACAGATGTGTAAGTACCAAAAAAAAAAAAAAAAAAAAAAAAAAAAAAAAAAAAAAAGAAAAAAATTATATACTTACAAAGTGTAGACATTTTGTGGGTTCAGATAGCAACTAAGCTTTAAATCACGCATCTAAGTTCTACCAATCCCCTACATAAGGCACTAAACTGCTTTCTGGGATCTGACCTTCATTACCCAAGCAGAGCCATTGCACTACTTTAGACTTTACTGGAACTATTTTTAAAATAAGTAATTGCTCATATCTCTATCTATACCAGTGACTGTATCCATCTTAGGAGGGATGTCACCCTACTATGTGGTACAGTGATTCATATCTATTTGGCTCAGGACTAGCTACCTCCAGAGTAGATTGATGGTATCTGAACTATAGATCAAGTAACCCTGGGCAACTGGGGTTCCATGTAGCTTCTGAGTATTAGAATATTTTTCTTTTCCTGTTCAAAGTTTCTGACATACCATGCACATTATGCTATAAGAGTTATTTTTATTGGTTTTTAGTATTTAGTATGTGGTATTAGGTAAAATAATAATAACTAGGTGTCTGTTACCATTTAAGTATATTCATCAAAGTAGAAAGAACTCAGACTGGTGACATTTCACCTAATTTGGAGACTAGCACTGAAATCAACTATTAAAACCATGCAAGGATTTGTTTTGTGGGAATATGTTGACTCACATTGACAAAGATCCTGGGAAAAAAAATATTATTTACACAGTGTAGATGAACAGAGACAGGAACAAAATGGTAATGTGAGCAGCTATAATTAGTAGCCTGATTAGAAGGAGAATGTTAGTTAAGAAGAAAATGTCTGTTGAAAAATACTGACAGACAAATCGCCTGCCAGCCTGAGATCTGTGAGCCTGGGAACTAGGCCTTGGAAGCAGAAACATCCTTGAAAAGTGCAATTGGGATCTTTGAAATACAGCTGCTTACATAGAAACAAGAGGCATCCTGAGAGATCATCAGTAAGTGCAAAACCCAAAAAGCTGTAGTGGCAACTTATCATCTGAAAGTGTGGAAACAGTGTTGGAAAATTAATTTGGTCTGAAAGAACACAAAATGACATCATGTATTGGCTTTAACAGGTAAAAAATAGAGATTGGCAACATCTATTGACTGTTCAAAATGTTGATGATATATGGGGTCATGTCTGTATGATATAAAAAGGACTTAATTTTCCTTTTATAAACAGGCTGAATTCTCCCAATTAAATTTCAATGAGATCTTGGACCCAGGCTGAGAATGCCTGGATGACTCCAGATTTTGTGGTATAGGTCATCTATGAAGAAAGACTCATTCTGTCACTTCATTGGTCCCACATCTGGGGTTAGTTTAGTTTATTATCTACCTCTGAAATGGTTGGGCTCCTTTCTGGTATCAATATGTCATCCTCTTTGAAGTAGTTTCACTCCTTCTGAAATCTGTCTAATTCACTTGATGCTGGTATTACACATCCATATAAATAATCTATACCTGTTATATTGTTGATAGGTTTGTTTCACTAATTGTAAGTTTCTGATAACTAGTAATAGAATGCATCTCTTTGGTTGTGGGTTTATAATTGATTGTTATATGACTGCTTCCTGCCATGATTGGTTTCTGCCGTACTATTGATTGACTGATTTTATATTATTGATTGCTGATACTAATTATAATTTATTATATATGCATATATATATGAATATATATATTCACTTTATTAATCATAACTTTACTTGTTGGTGGTGATTTTGTGATAGTATACCTGCTAGTGGTGATATGGGGGTTATTTTTGGTGATCTGTAATAAAGTGGAGACATTTAGAAGATTAAAGCCTCTGTGTCCTTGTGTATTATGGAATCTTAAGAACCCACAGTCACGATTTTTATACACCCACAGAGCAGGTTATTTTCTTGGTTGTGACAAATGGTGAGATGAGTTACTTGACAGATTTACCTATTTTAAATATGTCAGAGTGCAGTAAACTTTCACCAGGTCCTTTGAGATATTTCTTGTGGTGGTTGTAGTGTTTAGTATCAGTCTTACTTATTTTAATTATAGTTGATGTTTAAAAGGATTTCTAATTTATCAGAGTGATTCAAAACATACTGTAAAACACAATCAAACATAAGTTACAGTTACCAAAACACAGCAAATGCAGTACACGGTTCATTCACCATACCAATGTGATACCAGTGTCTATAATATGCTCACTATCACAATGTTGGATATCAGTTGGCAGGAAGTAATACATGAGCCCTTTGCTTTCTCAGAAATTCTTTTACTAGTTGCTTACTTTTTATAGTCTACCTTGGACTGAGCCCCATTTTCACTCTCCTCCACATTGCTCTGGCTCGCTCAGGGAGCCATTTATACTTCTAAAAAATCAGGGAGAAATGTTGACACCACCAGTTAATCAACTCAACTGCTTATCTCAAATGAAGGCCACCCTCTGACACCCTTTGTGTTGAGATCAATTTCTCTGTGTTATTCCCTGAGCTTCTTGAACACATCAACTTGACCCATTTCCTCTGAAACTTCCATTGTAGAAGCTTAATGATCAGTCAGAAAGTGGCATATCAGGGCTTCTATTAGGAAAAAAACCCAAAAATTTAGGGAAGACTTTTGACTATAATTAGAAATAAAATATGAGTTTGTCTACTCTGTTAATATTTTTTTCCTAAATAGAAAGTTTTTCATACTTAAATGAAAATTTATTCTACTTAACTCTAGATTATAAAAAGTCATGAGACTTTCTGTAAAGTTAACAGGGTGGCTGTGTGACTAGGCTTTAGCTTTAGATGGTTAACAGTGAGTGTACAATTATGTTGATTGCATTGAGCAATCCCAGTCTTTTGGTAATTTTTAAATATTTTATTTCCTCCTATTAGGTCATTGAAAAACAGTTTACATATAGTTTTCCTGTTAGGAGAGAGAACTATGCTCTGGATAATGGCTAATTATTTACTGAAGCAACTTTCCAAGTTTTCTAGTTTGCCCATGCCACCACCAACCGCTGCTTCAGCTGAAGACAAATGTGCATCTGCCACTCTGTTAGGAGAATTCTTTCCAGTAAGTATCACCTCTGTGAACTGGCTTTTTTATATCATAAATTATTTGTGTACTATAATGAACTATAATGATATTTTACGGAAAAATAAAGGCCCTGAGAGTTGTTTCTCCATAGGAAAGGAAGGAATCATTTGCTCTTGGTGAATAGGCAGGAAATAGATTTCCCAGAGGAATTACACATAATTAAGAAGCAATTAACACACATGGTCTACAACAAAGGTTAAAAAAAATATACTACTACCGTGGACATTATTGAAGGAACAGTATTCCTTTTTTAAGTTATTCCTTTGTTAATTACACAAATTTGTCAACTCAAATCCATTTAATTCTGATAATTTCTAAAACTAGTGTCTGATAGTATTTGAATGCATGAAAATGTACATCCAGAAGATACAATCATGTTACTGTTATCTTGTGAGTTATCAGGAAATTGTTCTTAATTGTTCAGTTATTCATTGCACAGGAATATACAAAAAACCAAAAAGCCAAAACATTCATGTTAAGATTTCATTTCAGTTTTTGTAGAGATGGGAAACTGGATCTAAATATGTCAAATCATAATAACACAAACAATACATTTTAGCACAACAATTGACACAAATCATGCATCATTTGCTCGAAGAGAATGACTCAGAGTTATAAACATAAGGTCGGTAGGAGTGAAAGGGGAGGTTGGTGCACTTGAGGTAGTCTGCTAAATCAAAATTATTTTCCTCAAATCAGTAGAATCCATAGTAAATAGACACTTTTTAAGGTGACATATCAAAAATCATTATGAGGTGAGGAATGTGACCATAGGGATTGTGACAGGAAACTACCTTTTTTGTCATACAGAAACAAGTAAGTAATTTCAATGTTTGAAAGCAAAAGCCATTGTCACTTAGACCCTAAATTTCACCTGCCAACAAATCCACCACACTGTTACTAAAACAGATTATCCTGATCTTCAATAGTATGTCTTGTTTTCCACTCTTACCGAGTCTGATCAGTCTTTACACTCTTCCTGCATTATCCCACATCAGTACTCCTTCCTGGAATGCAACCCTGAATAGGCCGCTTAAGAAACATAGCTGTCTACCTGTTATAACCCAGTCCAACTTTACCAGGTGTTGCATCTTAATTTCAGGCTTCAAGAGATTTCGCTCACACAAACTCTTGTAAAGTCCTTGTTTCTTTGGTACCTCGAATTAACGTCTGGAGAAAAACTACACCTTTTTCTCAGAGACATTTCTTTTAATTTAGTGAGAAAATAGGCATTTTGGTAAAAAGGTTGTTACTGAGATAAACATGCAGCTTCACAAAACATTACAGCAAGGTACCAGGGTTAGCAAGCGTTACCATAGAGAACCTTTGTTACACTTAGCAAACACAAACTCCATGCTACTTAAAGTGAGGTACTTGTAACTTAATACAGAAAATAGGTGTTTAGGTTACGAACAAGAGGAAGAAACGAATAAAGGAAGAGAGATTAAAAGAAGAAATAGTAAAGAGCGAAAAAGAGGAGCAAAAGAACATGGGTACCACTCAGAAGGTCACATGTTGACAGCTTCGAAGAGCACAAGCCAAGGCCTTCAATGGAGACCCTGTGCTGCCTCTGTATCTGCTCCAGTCTCCACGACCAAACCCCCAGATGGGGCCTCTGACCCCCCGGCCTTTCTGGGGTCCCATGCCAGGGTGAGGGGCCATGTCTCACTGCCAATCCAAGCTGGGTCAGGGTCTCCTGGAGCTGTGGGGTGTTATAGTTTTCCCGGGCTCTTTGTGATTGGGAACTGCTCTGGAGCTTCCCTGTGTGGGCTCAGGGTCTGCCATGAGGGATACAATGCCTCCCCATTTCCATGAGGTTTGACTCATCCCTGCCCCCTTCGCACAGACCCACTCACCTCCACAAGGTGGTTCTGGCCCAAAAATCACAGATCAGGTGTCTAACACTATCCACAGTTTCCTGAAAGATCACTCCTAAGTATTTGCATATGTTTTCCCATTTTTATTTGAATAACTCTAGATTACTCTGAATCAGTAATTCATACTTCCTCATTTTATCTCTTTGCATTTCCTTCTGAACACCTTCTCTCCAAGACTGAGTTTCATCACTGATTTACACAAACTTCTTCCACAAGCAGCTAAATCTCTGTGTGCCTCTTTTCTAGAGTCTTACCCTAAGACTGGTAACGAATTACATTATTCTTTTGGTCTTATATTCTTTAGCTGGGAAAGGAAGCTAAAACATGGAAATAATCCTGCTGAGCTTTAATCACCTTGAAAGGCTACCCTGAAGGAAAAAAAAAAAAAATTACAAAAATAAGTACAGTTAATAATTGATGAATAAAATTCAAAATTATTTGCATCAAATCAAGAATTGAATTGTTTTTTACTTCTTTAAATGAAACTTGTCTATGAAAACTGATCAGACTAGAAATTATACATCGAGTCACCTGAACTGATTTATTCATTTTTAGAATATCCCTGAATCTGTGTACCATGCAAGGCAAAGTAATGACATTCTGGCAGAAGGGAAAACTTTCACTGCTTCCATGTGCAACTTGTCAATTCCACATCCTGAGGCTGAAAAGGAAAACTAGGCTATAGCAAAACTGGAGCAATATATTAAACTTCTGTTGCTCATTTATTCATTGTGAAGGAGCATTCCTGGTACACGTCTGAATACAGATGACTTGCAATTCTGACCCAGTGCATACTGTGAAGCATAGAAACTACATCTAGAACCTGTGAGGACAAAATGCAAGTGTCATGTATTTTTAGCTCACTGTTCATTAAAAAAAATAGCAAGTTGAGTTGGCAGTGAGCAAAGACGGCTTGCCAGCAAGTAAAAATGTACAAAAAAGTTAAGTCTCTGAGCTCAAATTAAAACAGGTAATAAAGAAGACAAGCGAAACAGATTCTAGAGCAAGCACATAAATACAAGGATGACTTGAATTATTATCCCATTCTTCTTGTGCATATATGCGCTGCTATGGAGAAGGAAAACATACTGCTGTGAATCTTAGTGTTATACTTCCTTACATCAGACTGGCAGTACAATGACATTTTAAGTGTTAGTATCATTTTTATGTGTCTTAATCCCACAAAACTAGGGAATGAGAAGGGTCTTCTAGGGGACTCTCAGCTTTGTATTAGCAGTAGATTCTTCCAATGGCACAATGTAAATTCCTTCATTTTCTTGTCTCACCATCCTTGATTCATTCCTTGAAGCCCCACATGATTTCACTTCGAACTTCTTTTGACTGCGTGATTTCTTTGATCTTCTTTTTTGCGAGCTTTTAATGACCAGCAGGTATAAAACATATGTCTTACTGATTCTCACTCTCTGAAAAATTGTTTTATTTAAAATTAGATCCCTGGACTCCATGGAGTTAACATTTAATTTCATTTATACTGGTGTAAATCAGCAGTGAATTACAAGGCAAACTGGAGATAAATCTGAGCAAGACAATACCAGAATCTGACTCTGTACATCAGTTGTGTATCTGATGTCTTTTTTTGAAGTTAGGGACAGACATGAATTTTGATCTTACTCAAATATTGCACTTTTCTTGCCTGACAGAAAACCAAACTAAAACAAGACACACTACAAGAAACCACAAGAGAAGCGTAAATATGACTTTCCATACCATTATCATGCTGAGATATTACCCTCATCTTTGACTTCTGAAATTGATAGTATGTCTTGCATTTTATACAGATTTTAAATTAGACACAAGCTGGCTCTGATCAATCAGTCAAGACTGAATGAGAAAAGGAAAAATGAGACAGAAAGAGCAAGGACTTTTATTGCTGCAAACACAAATTATATAGTCTCTTGAACAAGACTAAAAGAAATGGCAGATATAGAGATGGCATGTAGGCATTCTGGTCGTCTTTGAAGACATGACAATTTTGATTCCAAAAAAAGTTAAAACATCTATTAATATCTGTGCTATTTCCTAATTCATTAAAAAAACATTGCTACTAGGACTTCATATAAAAGAGACATTTTTCTTCTGTTTCTATCAAACATGCCTGTCACAATGCATTTGCTGTCATGTTAAAAAAGTAATGTTTCTGGAAAGTAGCACTTGTGGGAATTCCATTACTCTTAACATGGTAGCTGGCTAGTATTGCAACTACCTGAGGGTATTGCTTCCAGGCAGTTGTTTGAAATATTAATTCCACATAAATCAGTTCTAGTATGGTACTGCAAATGTTCATAGCATATTAATGTTGCAGTTCTTAAAAAAACAAAACAAACAACACACCAACAAACAAACAAACAAACAAAAACAAAAAAAAACCCAACCAAAACCAAACAAACAAAAAAAAACCACCTTTTTTTTTTTTTCCTTACACTTGTGACTTGACACTGAAGAGGACAATGCTTTGATTTTAACACTGAAAGTCCACAGTTAAAAATAAAATTAAAAAAAAAAAAGTCATTAAGTAAAATTCACATAAACATCTTTCTTGAAGGAAAATATGTTTTAAACAATTAATCTTACTTTCCTAAAGATCTCTATATTTTCCAAGAGACAGTGAAAAATATTAGCAATCCCTTGAGATCTTCTTGGACCATGCCAAAATCTGTAGAGCCATAGTACTAATTTCATAGTCCTTTTGTTACTGACAATTGGCAGAACAATTCCTTGGAGCGTGTGTGTTATTCTGAAAACATTATATTTATGAATTAAACTCTAACAGCAAAATGGAGGCCTATATAAATCCATTTCTCATTGATTTACATTTATAGAAAGAGTAGGGTGTTCTGACAATGAAGAAAGATCCTTTCAAGATATTAGAAAAAATAAACAAATTGTTTTTCATTTTTAGAGGATGCTGACATTAAAATCTGCTTTTATATGTCTTTGTAGGACAGACTATGTTGAGCAGCTAAAAGGAACATTTATTCAAGTCTACAATGGC
>VWZG01001209.1:16436-33138 GCA_013396735.1 Grallaria varia
TTTTTGTGTGTGTGTGTGTTTGTGTGTTACCAGACTCAGATGAGTGAGTCACATTATTTCCTCTAAGTTTAAATCAAATACCCTTTTGTTAATTATGAATAGTTCTCATTATGGGTTACCAAAAGGGCTGGGATTGTCATTAAAGCTTTAGGTTTAAGAATCAAGTTTTTTTTCTTTGCTGCACATCAAAAAAGTGAAGTAAGTACTTGCCTTAGGGTAATTACTCTAGCTTTGCACTTAGCAAAATCTAAAACTGTTCCCATGGAAAAGTCAGGTCTCATACAAAACACAAAATCCCAAAGCAACAATTCCTTTTATCATACAATTAAGTTTTAGTTTTAAGATTTTGGTTCCACACTGCTTCTAACTGAGGAGTCCTGTACATTTTATGGTCTGCTTTTGAAAGGCACAAATTTGACTGTAAACTTTGCCATCTTGCACAGAGTAATGATAACTTACATGTACTCTCCTAGCCTGTGCTATGTTAGTTTAATGTTGCAGCTTAATTAACCTTTTACCACCAAGGGATTAAGATACACACGTTTTCTTCCAAAAGTCATGTCCTGCTTTTAACACACTGTCTGTTCACATTCTCATATCTGGTTTTTATAACTGTCTGTAAAACTGTCCTTTATAAACTTGAAAAATCAGGACTGTTCTGCTATTCAGAAAAAGAAAGAAAAAAAAAAAACACCAAAAAACAACCCAACAAAAATCAACAAGCCGGTGGTACAACAGCACATTTTATAGAGTAGTTTAAAAGCTACACTAAAAGAAAATGAAATTGTATGTCTGAAAATGAACAAAGGCAGATTGTGAGCCACAGGACTGGTAGAGCTTTCCATTTTGCTTAGAGAGATGGATAATATTGTCTCTTGGTTTTCTCAAAAATCAGATTATATCTACATTAGTTCTACTTATGCACATGACAAAGGCCCAATAATAGACTGAACATATCGATCATTGTAGTGCAAAGCATTCCTTTATTACATATTAGAGTGCCTGATCAGGCATAAAACCTTTTATACCTCTCCAAATGAAAACTCTATATTTTTTCATTGTCAAGGTTGTAATTTACATTTGCTGGTCTTCCACTCAAAGTCAAGTCCATGAATTTCATATCCCAGAGTCACTCAATTCTTTGAGGTGAGTGAAACAATGCTCTCCAGACCTTTAAGTGGAATAATCTTAAGGAATTCTGGTCTGATATACCATGTTTCTTGCCATTTAAAGTTGCTATCTTGATCTAGTAACAATACATCTACATAGAAAAGCAAACTCAAGTTACTTATGTTTGCATTTTATACTGATAATGTATATATATTTCTAGAACTAGAATTTATTAACTTTTCCTACAAGTTTCAATCCATTTGAAGTGGTGTAACTGTTAGACTTCTTGATGCCTTCTGTCATTTGTGCAGATGTTCAGTATGGTGGTATCAGAAATAAAGAGTTCTTACCCTGATGGATACCAATCACAAAATAATAAAATAATACATTACAAAGAGTTGAGGGAAGTAAATTAAATATTTACAAGTTTAACAATGCAGAAAATTTGTTTTCTGAATTCCAGGTTTTCCAAAGAAATGACGAACATTATTGTCCAGAAAACATAAAAGAGGTACACAGCTAGTTGAAAACGTTGAAGATGAGGTCAAGCTACAGAGGTAATAAAAGATTTGCAAACTTTTTCTAGTTCTCTCTATAAAGTGAAAATTAACTTAAAAGAAGCGAACTTGAATTTTGTTTCTGGGTCAGTATGAATATTTAAAAAAAAAAAAGTTCAAAACGTTCCCCTGCAAAATAAGACAAAACCTTTCAGCAGCTTCCTAACTAACCTGGAAAATGGCTAATCAACATACATGTGTTGTTTTGTACACTACAGTTTCTCAGGTGAACTAACCTCATGGTCAGAATGACCTTCATTTTCCCATGTCTTAGCAGACTGTAATCTGATTCACAAACAGTACTAAGATTCATAACGAAGTTTTTAATGGCTTTCCTATATAGAAAGAGGGAATCTTGTAATAGGTCGTCGCTTATTCTGTTGCCAGTTGAACAGTCTTGGGTGACATACTCACATGCCAATCATTCTGGAACAACCATCATCTGTATTACTCTGACCAAAAACCCTAGAGACGTAACATCAACACATGAAGACTTGTAGGGAGAACAGGAGTACCTCAGTCAGTTCACAATTTCTAGACTTTCACATCTCACTAGAAAGTTCTTTGGAAAGAAAAGATGTCAAACCTGTGTGGTAAGCAGTTTCATTCAAAACTTGTACCTCTTGTTACATAAAGACAGTATTTACTGTGATTTTAAAAAACATGCCTGCAGGATTCAGTGCTTCCATGTCGCACAATATCTCACAAGCACCACTTATTAAAGGCAGTGAATATCCAATTTAAATTCCTTCTGCAGTCACAGAGGATTTAGTTTGACAAAATCCTTTCCTCAGATGTGTGCTCTTTCCTAAGTTAAAACTTTGAGGTGACTAGTAAGAGAACTTATTGAGACCAGTCCATTTAACTGTGGAAAACCAAGATGCACCAAAAGGTAAACCATGTAATTTGCAGGAAGACAACTCAATTAGAAAAAGAGATAGATGGAATTCAGTTGCTGTTCAAAAGATATTGAGAGGGAGCAGAGGTTCAGTTGTTTGTGAGACTCCATAGATACATGTTAAGTCACTAAATGCATCTTGGGTCAGCATGATTTTTGAGGTAGATTTACCTTTTTGCTTTCAGGGAGCTCCCTTAAGAGAAAATCATTCAGAATATCTAATAAATGGAGAAAATTTTAAGTAAGGAGGTAAGGCAGGCATAAAGGTTGGGGAAAAAAGTGTATAGGAAGATTTCTTCCATGTATTTTGGGACTTTGTAGATGGAACTCAACTTTCAGGCTTGATTTTAATTAACTCAAGGCATTTTATGAGGTGAAATCCCTTAGAGGGTGTCTACCAAATTTCTTTTTGCAGTCTCTGCTTGAGCTGCAATTTACAGTTCCTTCCTGTTATTTTCATATTTGTAGCTATAGCCACACCTTGTACTCTGGTGTTTTCTTTCTTCTAGGCATACTTAATTGCTTTTCAAGGAAGGAATACCCTTCCCTTTTTCCTGTGTGTGACCCGTCTGCAAAACATTTTAAAGGGAAATAAATGTGCAATCAAAGAACGGATAAAATATTCTGATACTGACAGGTATCATAGCACCTATTTGAAGACAGGATCTCCCTGATAGAAGCAAAAATGTAGGTAAAAGGATGATAAACAGTTTGAGGTTTCTTTTTTTCTTAAGATCTGGCCCTTAAACAGGTTATTATTTGTTTTAAAACATTTACCTACAATTGTCTTTTAAAAATAAAATATTTACTATTAAAAGTTGCCATAAAAAGTAGCTGTTAGTGACATTATACAGTTAAAATTATTGCAGGACATCAGTATGCTCTGTGCAGACATTTCAGGAAATCATTAGTCTGTGTAGAAACCTTCATACATTTATTATTACTGGAACTTATTTTAGTTCGATAAAAACTGTTTTAAAAAACCAGTTCTTCTAACACTAATGTTTTAGCGTATATTCTTCATTGAATGTTTAATGATATGCGAATTATTTTGATAGCAGCACCAGATTCTTACTAAAAAAATGTACTATTTCACAGATCAAAAATTTTATGTAAAAATATATTTATGGCTGAAAACATTAAACATTTTTGTGTGGCAGTTGAGTCACCTCTATTTACAGCTTTACTTCAAAGTGCTTAAATGCAAACCTCTTTATTTGTAGCTGAGCACTCTAATTTGAGTCCTAACCATTTCTTCTAAGCCCTTTCCTTCACACATTATAGGATTATTCTGGGGTGAAGAGAAGTGTGTTGTAGTTATGCTGATACAGTCCTTCACAAAAGGGATTCTGTTTATTTGCTTTATATTGTTTTAAGAGAAATTCAATCAAGCCTAAATACAACCATCCACAAGTGTAGTAGTAGTAGCAGCAGTAGTACTAGTAAGAAGACTAATCTGCTGGATCTTTTGTTGCAGAGAGAATGTACTTTACAGCATTACTGTGATTCAACTAGCAATGCAACAACCACATGCAGCTGTGACATGGAGCATTTATATCCATTTGACAGACTGGCCCTTATACAGCAGGACTTTTCCAATAAGACAGGTAATTCTTGAGAATATTCGACTTGGAAAATGGCTTTAGAAGAAAGACAGTACAGATACACATATACATGTAGAGCTCTTGCCAGCACATTCTTGCTGCTGTAAAATGTTAAAACAGAATACCGTAATTGAACTGCATATAGACACAACAGAGTTCTGCTGCCATTTTTACTGCACACACTCCGGGCCTCCACTCTGTCATTTCATATCTCCAAATGTTCTTGCAGCCGACAAGGGGTCCAAGACTCTGATAGTTACACATTTCTTATAGCAGTAAAAACCCAATTATAAAAGCTTCCTTACTAGGTCCTGTGGTGTTTGAATCTTTGTAACCCTTGTGGCTTAGTTTTCTCTGAACTGGACTGTTAAATTTCTAAAGAGACCGCCCTTCGAGGCAGTCACCACTTTCTGAATCAGAACTGATGAAGAATACAGTGGAGGAGACATGCTGTGCTCTTTCAGGGGGATTTTATTATAGTTACTTCTGCTTTGTTAAGCTTAAACTTTTAAAATGAAGTTGAGGTGAAGGCAGTTATGCTACACCATCACTTCTCATTGCCACTAACTTTAGAAAAGAGAAAATATTTTTAAAAGGCTGTGTATATCTACAGTCCACCTTGCTAGAAGCTGAACTGTTAAAATATTATACTGTCAAGTCCAAATATTTAAGACTGTGAACTGCATGAAACATGATATATTCCCTGTCAATAATTGATTATGAATCTTCTTGAAGTTTAATGATATGATTCAGGATAAAAGCCAATTAAATCAAATTTCTTCTGACTGGCAGGAAAATTATTATTTCACACACACAGTTTGCTTCTACATCAAATGGGGAACAGCTTAAAAATTAAACACCAACTCAATTTAATGAGTGACCTTGGAAGGACAAAAAATGGATTTTAGAGAAAAAGCTATTCAGTAGCCTAAAGGGGAGAAAAAAAATCACTTAAGAGGTTTATATTTTGTCATATTCTTTCTTATTTGCTAATGGAAAATTAGATCACAAACATCTACAAGGAAGGACTAATTTTACAAGAAGATTAAATTTTTAGCAACTGCAACTCTTCCTGAAATCAGTTAATAGTTTTGCAGTGTCTCCATCTTGCTTCCCAGAACTGCAGATAGAAATACGAAAGTTGTAAAGATTTTATTTCAGCATTTTTAGTATAAAACACTACATAAGCCTCCACAAATTTTCTTCTTTTTCAATCTATTAAAATGCAAGGTTCTTTTTTTCCACCTGAATTTTAGAAGAATTAAAGTAAATTTCAGCGAGAGACACACCCTCCATAACACTGCTGCTTCCTTTGAGAACACACACAGAATCAGTCTGGAGGAGAAAAGACAACGCAGAAAGAACCGTGCCTCACCAACACCGCCTATGAGACTTTCTGCTGTGCCTTTTGCAACCGGACTTGCCTATCTCGCATCGGCCTCTTTGGCCATCAGCGCGCTTGCAGCAAGCGTGGGTAGAGCCCTTCCCAAATCTTCGTTCAGGTAGCCTAGCCATGATGATTTTAGGACAGTTATGAAAATGTCAGAGAGAAACAGAGGAGCAGTTAAGAACTTCTCTAGTGTAGGAAGAAGGAGACCGAGGGGTGACCACATTGATCTCTACTGCTTCCTGTGGAGGGAAAGCAGAGAGGGAGATGCTGATCTCTTTTCCCAGTATTAAGTGTTAGGATGCAAGGGAATGGTTCAAAACTATGTCAGGGGAGATTTAGACAGGAAATGAGGAAACATTTCTTTACCAAGGGGTTGTTCAAACCCTGGAACAGGCTTCCTAGAGAGGTGGTTGATGGCCAAGACTGTCAGAGTTTAAGAAGAATTTGAACAATGCCCTTAATAACATACTTTAATTTTAGCCTGCCGTGAAATGCTCAGGCAGTTGGACTAGAAGATTGTTGTAGGTCCCTACCAATTATTTGGCCATATACAGGCATATACTTTGCATTGTCAAAGTTCTTCTTTATGCCAGCTCCTTTTTCTTCATTCTACTGAGTCAAACTGAAAAAAATATACCTTTCTCTTTTAGCTTAGGACTTCCTTTTTTTTCTGTTGTTTAGTTTGGTTTGCTTTTTGGTTTTGGGTTGTTGTGGGTTGTGTCCTCATATAAGACTTACCTTCAAAGTATTTGAAGTGCACTTCTTTTATGATTAAACTAATTTAAGCTCATCAGAAATCAGACTCTCTTCCTTCACAGAATAGTTGTTTCTGAAAGGAACTGGTCCTAAACCTTTTATGATGTATGGAGTTGCCAAGGAATACAACTATCTAGGGAACTTCTTGAGATAATTTTAAATACTTAGAAAGAAGCTGAAAAAAGTGAGTTTATTGGAATAATCTAGGACTGAAATTATTCAAGGTTAAAAGAATCTCAACAAAATACTTTTACCAGTAGTTTAAATGAGACTAATTTAATTTTTTAAAAAATTTATTTTAAATTAAACAACATGCAAAATGTTTTGGAATACTATAATTCTGAAATAAGAATTACCTATTTCATAAAGTCATTATTTCTGATCATCTAGTCCAATTCTTTGCTCAAAGTAAGATTAACTTCAAAATTAGATCAGGTTACTCTGGTCTTTCTGCAGTCAAGTTTTGAAATTCTCCTAGGACAGATTCCACAACCTCTGAGGAAAATGCTGCAGTGCTTAACTCTTTTCAAGATTGTACTTATGCCCAATATTTGTGTTAACGTATTTCATGCGATATTTAAGTATGTTTCCAGTCTCCAGACAGAAAATAAATCACAAGCCATCATGTTGTTTATTTTTAACCAGTATTCCATACATCTTATAATTCTGTGGGTTGGGCTTTTGATTTGGGCTTGATTGTTTGTTTGTTTGTGTGCGCTTTTGTTTTTGTGGGGTGGGTTTTTTGTTTGTTTTTTGTTGGTTTGGAGTTTTTTTTGAGGGGATATGTTTTTTTGGCTTTTCTGTTTTGTTTTGGTTTGGGGTTTTTTGTTATTTGCTTTGTTGTTGTTTGGTTTGGTTGGTTTAGGGATTTGAAGGGCTTGCTTTTGTTTTTCGGGTGTTTGTTTGTTCGTTGGTTGAGGTTGGGTTTTTTCCTGACACTACAGCATATTTTCAGTTTTGGTGTTACAGGCAAGATATGTAAAAAAATCAGCAAACTTCACACTTGTGTCAGTCTTTGGTAAGTGTGAATTAAAGAGTTGAGGCAATGAAGGGTTGTTACCTATTCTAAAGTGAAGAGGGTATTTCCTAGCTTACAGTTTTTCTTACAGACTAGTTATTTAGATAATGCTTTAACAATTTATTTTACTGAATTCATTATTTATGAATGGCCATCACACTTACTGTTTTGTTTCTGAATGATACCAACATTTATAAAGGAAGAAAACATGAAATTGCTGGAATTCTCCATATATGTCGAGCATATATCAAGGAGATGATCGAGTTTTGACTTTCAGGCCAACATTGATAAATCTGACATTACCAAGCCTGAAGGTTTAGGCTGATATCAGAATTCAAGAAGCATTTGCATAGTATTCTCAGGCACACTGTGTTACTCTGGGGATGGTTATGTGCAGGGCCAGGAGTTCGACTTGATGATCCTTGTGGGTCCCTTCCAACTTGGCATATTCCGTGATTCTGTAAAACCATTTCTTTTGAAAACCTGCAAGAAAGTTATCATACATCAAAAATGTGTTGACCTGTAAGACAGTCTTCACAAAAACAAGGCTCAGCTTTTATATACTGAGATTCCCTTTCCCATGGATCTTCCATTTTTCAAGTCTTCCAATTTGTCTTAAACTATGTAAACTTCTCTCCTCCTGTACTGGATAACTTCCAGATTGTTTCTCTTTGAAGTGCTACAGCTTGTGTCACTAAAAGCAACTTCCTCTGTACTGATAATTATATAATAAATTCTGTCTGTACAGGGTTGCCCTTTATCTAATGTGAAGATTGGCTTGTGCTTGCACTTACATTTACCTTGCAACTGTACTGTTGGAAGTAAAAGTGCTTATGCTGCTGGAAAAGTTCAAAGAACATGAAACTACGAGTTTGTAAGTGGAATAAATACGCATTTAATTGAAGTATTGTATTGATAGGCTAATGAGAGGTTACGCCATTAACTTTAGACAGTTGTAGTATATCTTTGACCTGAAAATTTTAGTGTCTTTTTCTGTTCAGGAAGTTAAGGTGCAGTTTAACCAAAGTATGCTAGATATGTGCTAAACGTGACAATTTACACTCTGAAAGTGACTACTTTTCTCCTTTGACTCAAAAATACCTGATGGGAGGGAAGGAAGATGAGGCAGCCAGACTCCTTTCGGTGTTACCCAGTGACAGGATAAGAGGCAATGGACATCAACTGAAATACAATGACATTTCATCTTAACAAAAGAAAAATACAAACTACTCTGAGGTCAATAAATACAAATGACCCAGAAAAGATATTGTGTCTCAAAACCTGACTGTACACAACTGCTTGAGCAGGTTCAGATGATCTCAAAAGGTTCCTTCCAATTTCAACAACTCTGTGATTCTGTGATTCAATTGCTCTTGATTTTCATCAGGTATTTTATTTCAGCTGATGTCTTATGATATGTTTGTAAATAAAAGGTTCTTTATTAATGATCATTCAGAACCTCCTTGGTTCTTGAGAATAGTAAAATGGACTAATTATTCCTCCAATCTGAATCATCAAAACCAAACAAAAGACTTTAGAGAGGCATTCAAGGTGTGATTAGAATAATCTGAGCTCAACAACAAAGTCTTAAACAATTAAAAATATAGCAACTAAAGCAAATAGAAGTAGATGTGTAATTAAGTTAATATTGTTTAAAAATCCACAGGATGTCTTCCAAGTCCACAGGAAACCATTAAAATGCTAGCAATGTCAATAGACAATGAAGTAAGCTGCAGCACAAGAAACAGAGAGAGGAACTTAATCAAGTTAATGTAAGGACCAAAAATGCAATAAAAAAGCTAGTCATGCGCTAAGAAAAAATTGAAAGTCCTTTTTGTTGATAACCTAAATAAACTAAATAAGAGAAATCACTGTATTCTTATCTTTGAAATGGCCCTTTGAAAATGTAACTGGGCAGTCTTAAATAATCACGGTCACAAACAGTTATTATCAGAGCATCCAAGCAACTCTATGAAGTAAAAATTGAATTATTTTCTGTTCCCTAGGTGCACATAAGTGCTATTGCCCCCAAGGTATCATTACACTAGTTCTACAAAGATTTAATATTCATTTAGTGCTATGTATTCTATTAAATCACTTTCTCCTTTGGTCTCTTTCCAGGAGGAGGTATAAATTAAAAACACACCTCTAATTCATTTTCTTTCCCTTTTGGAATATTAGCATACCACTAAAAATAAATATTATATTTTTAAAAGGGAATTTCCATAGTATGTAATTAGCTATTCCCTTTAAAATTTTGTAAACTAGAGCTTTAAGGATTCAAACATGTAAGAAATTGATTTAAGCTATTAACAAAGAGTATTTTTAGCGACTGATACAGTGGAAAATACTAAATCACTCTCTTGTATATCTTGTCTTCCTTCCCTCAAAGTACAAAATAAGAGTATCTACTACACTTTTTTCTCTTAGTTAACTTAGTTAACAAATTTGGCTTGGTCATTTATAAGTGTCACTGTGCAATCCACAGGATTTCTTTGATTGTTAATGTATTTAAGCTCCTTACTACTTTTATTTCTATCAAGCTTTCCCTTCTCTCCTTCCAAGAAGGAAGGCTGCCATAATAGTATTTATATTATTGCTATTTCATCTTGATTTAATTTGTAAAAAAAAATGTCTTGATAATTATTCAATTATAGTTAATTATATATCTAATACAGGAGATATGTGGGAAATATGTACCTTCCTGAACTGACCATTGGAGACCAGGAGAGACACACTAAGTAAATGGAAAAAAATTACCAGAAATTTATCTTTGGGACACTAGGTCACAATGAATCCTCTATGAATTGTGAGAGAAGTTGAGATCTAGTTGAGAAGCAGATCTAGACCTCTAAACGCAGCTATCAGACTTCAGACTGAATCTTATCAGGTAGCTGAAATCTTTCATAACTGCTTATACGTGCAGAAAAAAAATATTTTCATCAGGAGCCATTGATTGCTCACTTGAAATAAAAGCTTTTGCTTAAACATTTCACCATCTCTGCCTTATCTTCATATAACATCCAGAGATTTTATTTTTGTCTGATAGCATTAAGTGCAATTTTCTGTATGTATTACAAGTATACCTATGTAAATACACAAGCATACCTCATGTACACGCAGACATCTTAACAACTAAATTCCTTGTGAAAGACTGAATTTGTCTTGTGAAAAAAATTAACTAGATATTGGAATTACATGTTCTGAGAATGGTGCAATGAAATATATTATCCATTCTGAAATGGATAATTCATAGAATCACATCAACACAGAATCACCGAGATGTGAAGGGACCTCTGGAAATCTACTCCAACTTCCCGCTCAGAGAAGAACCGTAGTGCATCTTCTTAACTCACAGCCACCAGATATTTATGTGCATTGATAAGATTCCCATGAGCATTCTTTTTTTCCAGGATGAGCAATTCCAGCCTGCTCAGCCTTTCCTCATATGACAAATGCTCCTATTCCTTAATCATCCCCACGGTCTTCCATTAAACTTGCTTTTATTGTGTCTTCCATACCACTTGTACTGGGGAGCCCAGAACAGGAACTGGCATTCCAGACGATGCCTCCTTTATAACACTTTCCTGGGTAAGGGCCATGTGTGCATGTGTGTGTATGAGTACCCCAGTGCCAGCAACTGGAGTCAAACCAGGGGTTGAAGGGCTGTTTCCATGGTACAAATGACTGAAGCAAGTGCAAGTGTACAAGTGCGTACGTGATTGTTAGCAAAAGTACAAGATGGAGGAACTGGTGAGCAGATGAAGTCACTTGGGAAGAGGGCAATGTGAATGAAAGCACTGGGGAATTGGTTGCTTGCACTCAGGAGCCTGTGCGTGTGGGCGACAGTCTGTACCAGCAACTGGAGCAGGGCTGTAGTCTCAGGGGCTTGTATGTCCAGGGACAAGTAACTGGGGAGACTGGGACCCAAGGGTAATTTACTGACCAGACTGAGTGAGCCCCAGTGCTGGAGGGATCTACATTGTACAATATGTATCACTAGTGGAACTCCATCCTGCTCTTTTGGTTTAATCCCAGCCAGAAACTAGATATTATGCAGTCACCTGCTCACATCCCCTCCAGTGGGATCGGGGAGAGAATACCAAGGGTAAGAGCTTGAAAACTGGTGAGTTGAGATAAATACTGTTTAATACAGAAAGCAAAAGCCACACAAGTAAGGAAAGCTAAACAAGGAATTCACTCCCACGGGCAGACAGGTGTTCAGCTGTCTCCAGAAGAGCAGGGCGTCATCATGCTGGGAACACATCTTCAGACCCACACTGGCTGGACCTGGGGACATAAAGCAACAGCAGCATTACCTCTCTTAGGCTGTTCAATTTGTCATGATATATCTGCCTCTAATAACTCGAAGCACAGAAACATCCTTGATCAAAAATCCATGAGTTATGACTTTGATTAATTTTAAAAGACTGTGACGAGTATATACTGCAAGCTACTAAACCTTAAATCTTAGAATTTTAATTTCATAATTGCCCTTGGTCTGTGATTTTTATTTCTTACTGTTACTTAGAGAAAAGAGAATATTTTTATTACAATTATTCATGGGTGTATCTGCTTATAGAACCTACCTATATAAGTTCTACTCCTACAACAGTGGATACCAGCCATTAATTTCTTTCCATTGATGAAGTAAAACTTCATTTTGTGTATTTACCTAACAATTTCCAATATTCTTAAAATTGCAGGAATCTTGAAAATAAGCAATACTTTAAACAAAGGCTAAAATTATTAATTTCATTGATCATTATAGTACTTTAAGTGACGCATCAGATTTTAGATATTCCAAAATCTTTTTTACCAAAATCCTGATTGAACCAATAATGTGTACTAGACTCACCAGACAGTTCATATCATTTGCATGATAAAAGTCTTCCTTCAAACAGAGAACATCCATAGACATAAACTTTAAGAGGCAGAGTATGGTATTAGGAGGAAAGATTAAGGCAGTATATTAAATTATTCTCCAAAGAGAAATATGAAGTTTCCCCAAGATATTATTGGAAGATGCACACTTCATGGTACAATGTCAATGCAAGATTTATGAGAAAACTACACATTTCTCACAAAAACTAAGAGTATCTCCTCTAATATTCAAATATATCATGTCTCTTACACCATTTATCCTGTTCATTAGAGAAACATAGCAATCAATATCCCAGGGAAGTGAGGATTTTTAGCTGATAAATTAGGTCTTAATTTGGCCACTTTCCCTTCCTTTATTCTCCAAGGAACATTAGAATAATGGGTATTCTAACCTTCATCTAAGTCCATTCACCCTCTAAGTATAAGAAAATTACACAGAAAGATATGACTGATTGTTCAAAGTTTGTATTTATATACTGTTCACTGAAAAATGAAACATACTTCAAAAAAAAAAAAAATAAAAAATTGAAAGGTCATCTAATTACACTGATGCAGCTGCCCAGACAGAGCTCGGGTGGGAACACACTGCTGCCCAGGTATCAGCTGCAGGGTGTGCCCTGATCTTATCCCAGTACCAGACAGCAGCAGTGAGCACAGCTGTGGGAGGTGTGCCCAGGTAGAGGAGTTCCTCTGTTTAGTGACAGAGATCCGAGAGGAGGTGACTAAGTTGAGGAGCATCAGGGAGTTTGAAAGGTAGATTACTGGAATCACACTCTACCTTTCCTGGGACAGGACAGACAGGTAGACAGGATGCAAGATACGGAGGATTCCTATTTTCTCTCCACTTGTCTGAATGTGTTGACTCAAGGGATAGGGGACAATGATGACAAATTCCTGCATGTTGCAGCAGACCTGTTTCCTCTATGATTGACTTACCTTCCAAGGTGCCCTGGCATAACAGGTCTCTTCTCCTAGGTAAAAAATGACAGGACAAGAGGAAATGACCTCAAGTAGTTCCAGGGGGAATTTAAATTGGATATTTTGACATCTAAATATTTATCTTTTTAATGTCTTAAATTTACACAGTAGTTCATGTTGTAACAATCTATGATGGGAAGAAAAAGTAATGCATTATAAACATATAATTTATTAGCTTATGTTGTCTCCTCTTAGTATCTTTTTCGGAATACAATAAAGTAGCCTTTACACCAAATATGTATTTTTATGGTAATATTAATTTTATGGTTTTATTCCATTTATCCAGGTCACTTCCAGAAGAAATAAACTGAAGTAACTTTAAAGAAAATTAATTCTTAGAGGGAAAATTGTTTTAAAGCTGTTTTCCTAATTTTTTTTAAAATATACTTTTATGCTTTTATTTTATCTTAAAGTCAGATATAGCGTTTAATTACTCTTTCAGTGGATGCTACTCTGTATTATAAGCTAGTGCCATTTCTCATCATGCTGATCAGTAAGAGGGTTTGCTTTGGTTCTTTCAAAGTAATTTACATTATTCTCTCGTTTGGTTATCAAAACCACATTTGTGTCATCTACACAATGTGGCTGATATTTACTTGTTAGTTTTAAGCAGATTTTGATTGCAGAATACAAGAGAGGACTCCAACCCCAGTAAAAGAAAATATAAATCAGATATTCTGCTGTGATTTAACTCTGTTATGCAGCATCGCACACCTGCTCAGTCATTCCATGCCCTACTGGGATGACTATAAGAATCAGAAGAAGATTCACACTTTGAGTTAAAGGCAATTTAATAGGAAAAGCAGAAGTTGTGCACACAAGCAAAGCAAAATGGAATTCATTCACTCCTTCCCATGGGCAGGCAGGTGTTCAGCCATCTCCAGGAAAACACGCCTCCCTTACGAATAATGGTTACTTTGGAAGACAAATGCCATCACTCTGAATGTTGTTCCTTTCCTACTTCTTCCCCCACGTTTGTATGCTGAGCATGATGCCATATGATGCAATATGCCTTGGGTCAGTTGGGGTCAGCTGTTCACTTCCCATGCACCTCCAGCTTACATGCTGGAGGGGTATGGTAAGAAGCAGAAAAAGCCTTGACTGCTTAAGCACTGCTCAGAAGTAAATCCCTGTGTTATCAACATACTTTTCAGGACAAATCCAGAACATGGACCCATATAAGCTGCTATAAGTATTTACTTTCCAGACTGGATCAACCTTGTAGTTTGAAAAAACCCTTAGATATCTCTTTTAAAAGTGGATGTACCTCTGCAGATCTGTAGAGAAACTAAAACTTCTTATTTTATATTATAGGGTAATCATACAAAATAAAATGACGCACATTTCTGAGTTTAGGGTGTAATATTTTGATGAGGTAGAACTTAAGCTAGTCATCTAAATTAATTCTAGGATATATTATCTGAATTCCAAGAACTTATAGACTGGAAATATATATACTTGTGTCCTTCCGCTAAGGTGTAGTTAAGTCACTGTATTTTTTATTTGAAAGAGAGTTACAACTTACAGAAAGTTACAAAGAGAAGATCTTCATGTATCATGTGATAATAAATGAGACCTTATTCACATCTTCACTTGGAAGACCTACCTATTGACAAGCTCTGCAGTTTAAAGTATAGTAGGTAGAAGTTACCTTTTCTTAACACCTGTTTGTTGGTACTCACAAATTCAGAAATGGCAACATTACCTTGACTGAGTATTCCCTAACTAAAACCACCTTCCCAAATGACAAGTCCTATTGTAGACAATTGAATATATTTTGCTTATCCACATAGCAAGGTTTTCTCGATATATTTTGAACCTGAACTGCAATTAAATTGCAAAGTGAGACAATATAACATCACACCCTCTAGATATTGAGCTCTCACAGTCCAAGGACCTGTAAATTAGACTTCAGCAGAAAAAGTGGTATTACTGAAATAAATGGACACGTACCCTGGCTGCTTGGAACACGTAAACTTAATTTAACGTTTGAAGCTACATTTCTGCTGTTTCATCTCTTTTCATCCCTAACAGTAATGAACAGGGGGCATGGCAGTTTGCTACTTAATGAGTTATAAATGATCTAATTAAGTGTCTCCTTGCAATTGTCTTTACACTTCATTAGTGAGGTGGTTGTTTATTAGCTTTGAATTGTATTGTCAGTTTAATAATTCATTCAGTTTTAGTTACATTTATGGAGGTTTTGATTGTATTATTTGAACTAGTTAAAAATATTGTTCTCAAATTATTTATTCGTTAATAAAAAATATTCTGTTTTTTTTCCTTGAATGTATTAAACTGTATGTTGAGGATGATATGCATACAGTATGTTTTGCAGATTATTTTACCCAATGAATCTTTTATTTCACCTGATTTCTTCGTCCCTATATGTTGAGAATATCCTTGCAGATGGTGGACACAATGTGTTAGTTCAGGCTTGTTTGCACAATCCAACCTACGTAATAGAACACAAAGACAGTATGTCTTTGTGAAATTAATATGAAGAAGTTAGATAAACAAGAAAAGAGGACATTGTGGTAAAAATGAAAGAGGGTATTGAGTAAATACAGTTTGCTCAGCAAGATAGGAAGCAAACAAGGCGTCTTGCTGAGCAAACAGAATACTTGCAGAGTAAGCAGAATACTTGTCCAAGTTGGGAAGTCTTAAACACGTCAAGACATGTGAACAGATACCTGTGGCCAATCATATATGCTTAACTGTCGCGGAACAGCTACTGTTAACCAATAAATGTATAACCTACTGCACGTGAACCCTGCTGGACTCTATATAACCATTGTGATTTTAATAATAAATTGAGTATTGACTGTACCTCCATGAGGATGTGTCTTTGACTCCAGAAGTTCCGTCACAACACCTATAATTTGGAATTTGGAGAAAATGGCACTTCCTATAAAATACTTGCATCAGCTTAGTAAATCAACGGACAAGCAAGTCAGTCAGAGGCCAGAATGGATATGTTCAGTGGCATTTGGATTATTAGATTGCAAAAAATGTTGGCTCAATTCATTATTGTGTTTATGTGTTAAGACATACATTTAAAAAGCAGTATAAAAGACAGGTTGTGAATGATAAAGCAAACAACCATTGGGAACAGCTATAAAGGAAAGGTATTATACAAAGTCTGGCAGTTCCTATAGGTCAGGATTTTGGTCAGATGGCAGAAATAGCACAGCAATTAAACTGTATATCCTCCAGTTCGAAGGCTTGATATTTACAGATTCTATTTCAAAGATTTACTTTGATTTGTAAGTATCTATTTTGTGATGCAGTAAACTAACTGACAAATGAAGTTTGTGGTGTACAGCAAATACTCCATTGAACCTAGGCAAGAAAAAGTCAATTTCTAAGCTTATCCTTGAATAGTGAGCATGCTATCTTGCTGAATGTAGGATCATTGCAAGGCCAGTTTACAGACTGCTGTTTGTCTATAATGGAGGATAAAGATCATAGGCTTTTCTCTTTTTTTTTTTTTTTTTTTTTCATTTT
>VWZG01001209.1:35049-81204 GCA_013396735.1 Grallaria varia
AAACACTTGAAGAAAAGTACCAAGATTAGTGTCTATAAAGCCATTGTGCTGTCCACTCTTTTATATGGGTCTGAATCATGGGTCATCTACCGCCACCACCTGCGTCTCCTCGAACGCTTCCATCAGCGCTGCCTCCGCACTATCCTGAACATCCACTGGTCTGATTACGTGACCAATGTGTCTGTCCTTGAACAGGCAGCAGTCACCAGTATTGAGGCCATGCTGCTGAGAACGCAGCTGCGCTGGGCAGGGCACGTCTCCAGGATGGAGGATCACCGCCTCCCTAAGATCGTGCTCTATGGTGAACTTGCCACTGGCTGCCGCAAGAGAGGAGCCCCAAAGAGGAGATACAAGGACTCTCTGAAACAACACCTCAGCCTTGGCCGTATTGACTATCATCAATGGTCCACTCTGGCCTCCAATCGGGAGGCGTGGAGACACACCATCCATAACACTTGCTTGTACTGTAAAAGAAAACCTTCCATTGAAGAAATGTATATTCTTTCCTCTCCTCTGAACACCTAAATATATTCTCCCCCCTCTCAAATTTTCTCTGTACTTGGATAAAGCTTTATCTTTTCATAGAAGCACAGAGGCATGCAAATTGAAAAGGACCTTCAGAAGTCACACAGTCCAACCTCCTACACAAAGCACATCCAGTACAAGCAGGTTGCTCAGAATCGTGGACAGTATGGTTCTGCATATCTCCAAGGATGACGTCAAGACTGTTCCTCAGTTTCATCAAGCACATGGTGCCAGACCTTTTCTTTATATCCAGTCAGAATTTCCCATGTTTTGATTTTTGCCCACGGTGCTTTAGAAAAAAAATTTGTCACCCACTGTCTAAAATTCTGACACTGCTTTAGTTTGTTTTGTTTTAACAATCTATTATTGGAGGCTGTAGGCAGCAGTAAGATCCCCATGGGATCTCCCACTTTTCAAGGCTGAAGAAACCCAGTCAGCTCATACTCTCCTTGTACACCATGGGACGCAGCTTCTGCACATTTTGATGTACTTCTGCTATACATACTGCTGCTTGTCAGCATCTTTTTGTTCTTGGAGCCCCAAATGGGCACAGTCTTCTACATGCAGCCTTCAGGCATCAAAGAGAAAGGAATAAACAGTTCCCTTCATTTGCTGGAAGAGGACTAGGGGATTAACATAACCATTCTGGTGCAATAGCTTTCTTACATTGTGCAGCATATCTCCTTCAGATCTTGAATAATACTCCACTTTCTGACTTCTAGTTCTGCTGTGTCACTGCATGAGTTGCCTCTTGTCTGTCTTCTGAGATAATATGGATAACTAAATGTGGTTCACATAAATAAGAACCCCTTATGGATACCTCAACTCTCCTTTCAGGAAAACTACAGTTATGAAATACATACAGAGTCAACATAATCAGACTTTTTAAGGAAATAGGAGTAAAAAAGAATGGGAGAATGCTGTGATTTTTTTTTTCCTTTCTTTTTGAATCTATCTTGAAGACAATTGTCAGGTGAAACAAAGACATAATCCACTGAAAAATACAGGTTGGTATTAAAACAATTACTAGAATCTTACTATAGAATGTAAGGAAAATCTTAATATTTCACAGTTATCATACCATGAAATATACCAGTGCAGAGAAAATACAGGAGGAGACCTATAGTGAGAATCACATAAAGCAGGTTTGTCAACCCCATTATATATATATATATATTTGGGGACTGATGTTGCTCTGTCAAAGGATTGGACTGACTAGACAGCATCCAGATGCTCAAACTCAGGAGTGATAGAATGAAGGTATTCTAAACATTAGTCACAATATAACCTCAGCCTTCCAAAATTTCTTGGTACAAAGACTTCTTCTAGCCAGAGGTCAGAATAACTGACTAGGAACAAGAAAGATCCTAAAGAAATGTCATTCAAAAGTGCTTTCTCTCTTCTTATGCTTGCCATCAGCAGAATGTCTAAACCATCCATCCCCAAATGGGGTTATATACCAATATCTTTATCTACTTGTTAAACTTTTAGATGGGCATATCCAGTTCTGAACAAGGCTTGCAAAAAAGATTACTGAATGTTGTTCAATACTAAATGTTAACTATGGTGTGAAATACCCCATTAACTAGAGGGCCTTTTGTTGTGATGTAATGCCTGCCGGTAACGAAGTGTCACACAGTCAGCCACTCACTCACTTGACTCCTCTGCAAAGGGGGAGAGAACTGGAAAAGTAAAAGTGAGAAAACTTACGAGTTGAGACAACAATTTAAATAGATAAAGTCAAAGTCACACACACAGCAAAGCAGAACAAGGAATTCATTCACCACTTCCCATGTGCAGGCTGGTGTTCGGCCATCTCCAGGAAAGCAGGGCTCCATCATGCATTAGAATAACTTGGCAAGAGAGATGCCAGAATCACCTCCTTTCTTCTTCTTCCACCAACTTTATGTGCTGAGCATGATGTCGTATGGTATGGGATATCTCTGGTCAGTTGGGGTCAGTTGTCCTGGTGTTGTCTTCTCTCAAATTTTTGTGCGCTATGAGTCAACGGGTTGGTGGGGTGGTGTGAGGGACAGAAAAGTTGTGTAAGCACTGCTTAGCAATAAGAAAAACATTCCTGTGTTATCAACACCATTTTCAGCACAAATTTAAAACAATAACACCATATCAGCTACTATGAAAAAAATCAATTCCATTCAAGCCAAAACAAACACAGTTGTGTATGCAGTTATCTCTAAAGATGAATAGTTAAAAAACAGACATATGTATCTACAATGTGTTGGTTACCTTAACATCTTGATTTTAATTTGAGTAAATGTCATCTCATTTTCCTGTTTACAGATCTTCTTTTTCAGGATTTTTTACCCTTCAAATATTCCAAATTGCTATTCTCATTAGCAATTTCCTGCAACAAATCTACAATATGCAGATTTTGTATTCTTAAATATTCTCATTAGTTCTTCCAGACAGTGAATTGTTTTTATTTTAATTTCTGTTTTTCCAGTTTGTCAAGATATTCTTCATTTTAAACTGTCATGTCTGCTCAGTGATCTAAAAACTAATTTGTAATACCGAAAACCATGAGGGTTTCACATTAAAAGTATTCAATATACAAGATATATAAATGCTAATTTTGCAGCCAGACTGTATTCCAAATCATGAAAACTTGCAGACCAAGTTTAAGTGTCTTTGTTAGAAAGCTGAAGTTCTGAAATAGCAGAGATTATTTGAGACCTCTACATGATGCTAGAAAATATTTCACGTTCTGCAGGAAACCACTCTGAGACCAGACAGGATACGCAATATTATTAGAAGTGACACTAAGAATTGATATTTAAAATCAAATCGCTCCTTTATTTTCCATCTTTAGTCCATAGAGTTCAATAAGCTGTTCGGAAAAGGTTCTTGGCATATAAGCATATACGTCTACTGTGTTGTGTCCTGGAATAGTCTACTTTTTTTCTTTTTGACTAATGAAAATTGACAATAGAGCTCATTTTAGCTAGCACTGATTATCCAGAAGAAAAATATCTACAGCTCAATATGGCTAACCACACAAAGACATCGCATTACATTTCAGATTCTCTAGGAAATATGAAAATACCCTGACAGGTCTAACATAAAAGATACCAGACCTATAGGAAAATCATGTTCTTCTGGGATAGCTACAATACCCCAAACTTCTCAAAAGCACTAGATTTTCATCTGTATACAATGGGATTAAACCTCTGTGTTCCACTTAGTGTTTGAACTGATCACTACCTTGCTTTTCCCTTATATCCTCACCCTTTTACTTCTGGTTTTAGCCTATAACCCTGTACTAAGATTGTTTCACCATTCACCTTACAGCTCTTAGTCTATACATTCATATTACAATATATAGAAAATAGTAGATAACAAGTTAATAGTCGTTTTCATATTTTAAAATTATTAATCAATTAATATACATGCACAAAGCTTAAAAATCAATTAGCATGCAACACCAACATCTAATTAAACTTTTCTAACCAGCACTAATACAGTCATAAACAGAAACTACCACTGGGGACCTTGAAGTAGTCACTCTGAAATGTGTAATTATACTAGGGAGAAAACATGCAGATCATCATTATCATCATCCTCACTGTCAGCACTACCTGGTGTGGTGTAGAAGATGACCCAGGAATGCTTGTCTGGTGACCCAATTGCTCTTCTGACTTAGTCACTGGAGAGCAGTTTCCCTTTAGCTTTGTCTTTTCCTTTCTTTCTCTGCTTTCTGCTCTGTAGCTTTAAATTGATGCATGCGATCAGTTGCAGATCTTGAAAAGGAAGTTGTCTTCATTTAAGATTATTTCAGCTTCGTGCAAGAACAGTACTATCACTCAGACACCTACTAAAATATAAAAGCAACTGCACAAATTAAAAAGGGAGAGTGAGCTGGCATATTCATATTGGCTTGATGAAAAACTGGGATGTAGCTGGTGCTTATACCAAGATCAGACACGAAAAAAGACTTTCAGGTTTTTCAGTGTGCGTGACTTTAGCTTAGATAATCTAGCTCTTGGAATACACCTACTAAAAAAAAAAACAGATAGGGATCAACAAAATCTCTTGTAATAATCCATCTGATAAAAAAGGTGTTACTCCTGTCTTTGTTTTTTTCCTCAGGTTTATATTTACCAAAATTGCCCTTTTTAAAAATCGTCTGTACATTCTTCTTTACCACAGCATATAGTTGTTTAAAAATTCATCACAATAAATTGTGGTATCACACATTATTTTTCATAAAGATCTTACCTTTTAAATAACATGTTCTTAAAGCTCCTGAGAATAATTTATATGTAGTTTGTAGCAATACTCAAAGCTTTCTACTTGTTTGCTATGTTTACTTCTATAGTGTTACTTACATTCCTACATTATTTACGTGGTTTGGAGCTGCTGGAGAAATAAGCATAAAAAAATACCAGTATCTTCAAAAAAGACACTTACCAATATATCTTGAGAGGACACTTGAAAAGGAAGATGAGTCATCTCAAGAACATGCTTTAAATGTCTATCTATTTAAATGTCTATCTTCTTCATAGACTGAAAATGAAGTAACATTCATGAAATGATTAGTCTGCTTTGGGCAAAGAAATTCCTAAGAAAGAATCTGAAGCCACTGAGATCATTCTAGTTTCCAGAAAATGGAAGAAGAGATAGCTACCTATTTAACTGGATATTCACATTACTTTAAATATAACTTTTCTTGTCTTTTTGCCTAGTTTCTTCTCATTACAATTTATCTTTTTTTACTAACATTAAAATTATTAAAAATGTTATTAAAAGTGATTGGAGGCATAATTATATGCTCAGCCTAACAGAGAGTACTAAAACTAGACAACTAGCAAAAAGTATTTCAATAGATTTGAGCTGGCTTCAGTCCATGTATTCCTTCCTGGTGATTTGGGACATGAATGTGGTGATGGTGAGCATTTTATAGAGATCAGTAATGGAAATCACATTGAAACTATGTTTGAACTGTGAATCGCACTTGCTATATTTTGTTAAGTGTCACATTAGTATTGTGTTTTCAGTACATTATGTGTAATTTGGCAAAATCAGTAATCCTGTGTTACATCAATTATCTTTGAATCAGTAAAGCTGATATTAAACATTTTACCCTCCATATATGGAATGCCACGGAGAACTTGGTCAGAAAGTATCATATGGTCAAGTACTGAAATTTCCCAGTCTCAAGAACTCAATCCTAACCTACCTAAATGAGGAAACAGCTCTCTAGGCTGAGTAGCATAGCCTTGGTGGTTAAAATAATCAATATCTGTAGTTATGTTATTGCACACTCACAGGTAAAGTAGGATATGATTCTTAGGGATTGACTACTTTGAAAATGTAGTCATCATGATGATAACATACAAAAATAGCAATTGGCAGTGTGATGTCAACATCAGTTAAGTTTTATGAGACCGACCTTCCTTAACAGTCTTCTAAACAATCTTACTGTGTGTATGTCTAATTCCCTGATAATTTCATAGATGTATAGATACTTAGTTGCAATAGATGCTTTCAAAAAAAGGTTCTTTCTGCAGAAAATCCAAAGGCTGGGCTTATGTGACCCTTGATGCGAAGAATCCTTCTCAATTGTTTCTTTTTGGAGCCTTTAGGGGCCACTGGAGGAAGACACCTATCCCCTGGCCCAGTTCCTTCCCTGCTGCAACTCTTGCCCTACTGGTGGAAGCAGGGGTTGACTTGGGGAGCACAGTCAGCCGTCTGGATACAACAGCCTGAGAAACCTTGGGCAGGAAAGGGAGCTATAGCCCTTTGTATAAGGAGGTGGGGCAGGAGCACTTGCTATCCTAACCTGCAGGGCCCCAGCAGGGAAATATCAGGGAGAAAGGGAGGGAGGAAGGGCGGGAGGAGAAACACATTCCCAGAGCCCTGAATACGGTCCTGTGCCAAGGGGGCTGCACTTGCCATGGGCACCCTGCTCTTTCTCACCCTGGGGCCTGAAGCACTGGTGAGCTATGGTCACATCCCCTAGACCAGCAACCATGTGAATGACTAACAGTGACAACCTTTAGGCCCAGAGAGAGTATGGAAGGGTTATTTCAGCACCAGAACAAAGGTGTAGATGCTTAGAAGAGTGTATGTAGAAGGTCAGTTCTGGTCTGCTCATAAAGGCCAAGCTCCCACCTGGCTGCTCACCTCCTTTTTATTAGGGATAGGAAATGGAAAGCTCATGACTTGAGATAAAGGCAGAGAGATTGCTTACCAATTCCTGTCATGTGCAAAACTCACTTCACTAGATTTGAGGAAAATTAATTTGCTTCTTTGCTAACTAAAATAGATTAGGATAGTGAGAAATAAAGTCAACTATGGAAACAAGACCTTTCTTGTCCCATCTCTGAACAGATGGTGGAAGTGCGATGCCAGCATTAAAGTGGTAGATACTCAGAAAGGTGTGTATGGAAGTGGGTACAGCAGTTTCTTCTGTATTATTACTAAATCTTTGTGTTTATTAGACAATTTGGATTTGTAAAACCTTAACTAGTCTAGGATTCAAACACTTAGTTTTCAACATATGTTGTGTTCCCTTTTGCCTGCTACATGATTCTGAGTGTAACATTCTGAACCTCTTCCTGGAGTAACTGAAACATTGCCACAGAGCATTAGCAAAGGTTTGGTGAAAGACATCCTTCTCTAAATTGCCTCTCTTTGAAAGAAAGTTCCTGCATGAAGAAAGCCAGATATGTGTACCTAACTCAAGCCCACATACATGTCAACATGCAGTCATCTTGAACTAACATGACAACACTGATGAAGCTTCTCCCTTTCTGTCAGGGCCATTTGTTTATCCAGTATCTGATAAAACAGAAATAGTACATTGATAGCTCTTCCACAGACATTTGTTGGGTTTTGTTGTTTTATTTAACAACAAGTAATAATCATATTTGTTTTCTGAAGTAGTTCTCCTACTCTTTATCTTCTTCCTCAAAATTACTGTTGTTCACACTGCATTAAGTAATTTTTGTTATTTCTGATTAAATAAAATGGTCTTCTCATGCATCAGCATGCAGATCACCGAATACAATGTCTGACCAAGTAATTGAAAAGAAAAACAGTTGTAGATAAGGCTTTGTGAGAACTGCAGTATAAATGCAACACTTGGAATAATTTCTAGTCAGTTGTAACTTACTGTTTTTAATACCTATGAAATCGAAACACTGGTCAATGAACATTTAATCTACTTATCTGTGTAGAATTTTTTTAAATAGAACTTTACTTTCCTGGTACTATTTTGATGTTCTCCAGGTAAACTTCCCTGTGTGAAATAGTTATGGGTAATCGTCTATACATAGAATAATAAGTAGTAACACAAGAATAATTTTATTTAATCTGTTAAAGTCATTGTTGCTTAATAATTTCGACCAGCAGCAAGATTTAAAAAAATTTAAACATCTACAACTTAAAAAGAATAATTTAAATAAAAAACATATGGTGTATTAGTATTTATTCAATACTAGACATATACCTATGTTTCCATAATTTTAGAGAACTATTTCTTCACTAGAAATAATAACCTTAATATTTTAAAATCCACATTACCTTAATATGGTTCTCTATCCTCATCATGAAGTATGTGAGTATTAGTGTGGTTTGCAGTTATTATCTACCTTTTTTTATAACAGTTTTTCTTTGAGACTTTAATCACTTACTATGAAACAGTGCAATGTAAATTAGTAGTGTTGGTTTTGCCTCAGACAGTTTTCTTCACAGTAGCTGATATGGAGCTACATTTTGGATTTATGACCAAAATAATGTTGATAACACAGTGATGTTTCAGTTCTTGCTGAACAGTGCTTACAGACCATCAAGCCTTCTCTGCTTCTCATACTACCATGCAGGTGAGAAGACTCGGGAGAAAGAGACTTTTAACCAAGGCCTGGAAATGACAAGACAAGGTACAAAAGGGAAAGAGGATAGGTTTAGATTGGGCAGGAGGAAGATTTTTTTCTTTTTTTACAGTGAGAGTGGTGAGACTGTGAAACAGATTGCCCAGAAAAATTGTGGATGCCCCATCAATAGAAGTGTTCACAGTCAGGTTGCATGGGCTTTGAGCAATCTGATCTAGTGAAAGATGTCCCTGCTCATGGTAGCAGGATTCGTCTGTATTTTGTTTAAAAATTCGTCTACATTTTGTTTGAAAGTCCCTCTCAACCGAAACTATTCTGTGACTTTATGATTCTAGGAAGAGTTCAGAGAACACAGAAAGGACAGCTGACCTCAACTGACCATGCTACCTAATCCAAGATACTCCATAAATGCAGTTAAAAATCTAATACAGGTTTTTGTTTTTTTTTTTCATTCTCTGTCCCATTCAGTAGGAGTTAGGAGAGCCTGATGAATTTGATACTTATTAAAGACTTCATAGGGCAGGATATTTGGTTCTGGTTCTAATCTGCACTGCTTCCTTATGTCATTTTAGGGAAATCACTTTAATCTCCCGCTATTGCAAGTTCCAGTCCTTTGGCTTTCTGTCTGCTGAAGAGAGAAATAGAATCCCAATGAGTTGGTTTGTCAGAAGGCAAAACATACTATTGATATGAAAATTGTGAGAAAAGAATCCATATTCAGGATTATGTTCTCTAGTCATCCTTCATATTGCTCATATTTGAAAATAGAGGTTTAAGTATTTTGGTATTATCATTTCTTACTGATTTATTGGGAAATAGAAATACATAGTTTTTGCATCTGCTTGCAAGATATCATTATTAATTCAAGCACAAAACAAATGCACCAAAACCTGGGGACAGTTACCATAAAATGTGAATATGTAGTATTAAATTCAGCATACATTGAACTGTGTTTACTAATAAACTACTGGCATATACCCTGGGACAGATTAGACCGATTCCAAATAGCACTTGCCCTAGTAATTCTGGACATGGTTTAGCTCCTAAGTTATTCTTGCCCAGTATTTGGGAGTCTAAGACACTTTGCTGGCATAGATAAAGGCTGTATCGTGGATTTGCCTTTCATGTCCAGGAACAGTCCAGAGCAATTTTAGTGCAGACTTAACACTATCGGTGTAGATAAAGCCGTAAGATCTTGCTTAAGTGAGGATCTTCAACCTGAGATCTAAGATCAATATGAATACAAGACTATGAAAAATAATTTTAAGTGCTGGTAGCCTGCCAGGTACTATTTACTATCCATGTGAATTAAAATAAATACATTTACTCACAATTACAAGATTTCCTTATGTCAAATACAGAGGAAAGGAACAGTGATTTGCTAACATATTTTAATTATACAAGGAGGGTCAGTCAACTTCCTTTGTTATGTTCATGGACTTTTCTTCTCAAGTGTATGATTTTTTTTTTTCTGTGTGCATGTACAGTTGTGACTTCAATCTCATCCTCTTTCTTCATCCCTTTTTTCTTATTTTCAAGCAGAGAGAGGTTTGGAATTCGTAGCTTTTCTCTAGAAGGTAGTCCAAGGTGAATATAAAAACAGATGAATATTATCTACTGCCAAAAGCTTTAAACCTTTAGATCACATATCTAAGAAATGTCTTTTTTATATCTACACACCTTCTATTTATGTGTGTTCTTTTTAAGTGCAAACTCTGATATTTTCCTTAATGCAGTCATCATACACTGACTTTGTGCAAAATATGAGGTGTGTTTTGGTAAGATAATTAAATACAGGTTAAAGAAATCAAATAAACACATTTGAGTGACTTGAAGTCACCAAAGTAGTCTGACTGACTCTTCTGATCTACCTAAAGGAGTCTATTCTCTCTATAATAAGCAAAACAGATCTGCTGTCTCTGTAATGAGCAAAACAGAATACCGGGTCTCTTTGCAGATAAACATAAAGCAGAGATCACTTTCAGAACTTCAAAATGTTGGGTTTTTTCCCTAAAATATACATGGAATATCATTCTTCATTTCATATACCACTTTCAAATTTTCTCATTCAATGGAGCATAACTTTCATCACTATCCTCTGCATCTTCTCTGACTTTTATGCAGTGCTTTTCACAAAGAACTAGCAAAACTAAAACTTATCATGATCTTTTAATGATAAAACCTTTACTACTTTTGGAAGTTAACTTATATAACATTGTGTAGCACCATTACTTGAAGTACCTCATGGACAGGCATACAGAAATCATGCCTATAAATTTACACTTATCTGAAATATTGTAAGAAAGTAGAAAGGTATTGGTCAGTCAACTCTCATAAATAGTAACTCTTTTTACTCAGCCTTTTTAGAGGTGAGTTTGAAATAGAGTCAGTTTCTGTTCAATAAATGAGCATATAATTAGTAATATAATTCTTGGTTTGGGCTATGTAATAGCCCACTAGGAATAATAACTTCTTGTGCAGACTTGTATATCCGCTTATGTGCATGTTGTACATGTAGCAGTATATGCTTTGGGCTTTGTAAGAGCATAGAATCAATAATAAATATTTGAGGTGGTGTCAGTGAGAGTCTTTCTCTGAGTGGTTTAATACTGGAGGAAACAAAGAATCCCATAGAGGGCTTAAAGAGGCTGCAGTTACAGGACAAAGCTGATAGTACCTTTTAAAGAATGTGTTAAGTTTCAATAAAAGTAGATGTTCAGTGTCATATATTTTTTCATTAGCAAGATTAGAATCGCAAATAATTAGGGTTGAACAAACAACTGTTCAACTCAGGGCAACAATGTTTTACAAACACTGTTGTCTGAGTTGCTACTTACCCTGCAGTAGTTGCCAACTACTGTCCTCCAATGACCTTTTAAAGATTAAGCAGTTGTTACTTATGAAGGATTTCCAGTATAGATGCAGAAATACTTATTTAGCTTTTCTATTATCTGGGAACACATTTTTTAAGTATTATTTTTTTTCCTACTAGAATTGTATTTCGTGAATGTATAAGTTTTAAATCTTAGCGCACAATGAACAGACGAGTCCTGAAAATAGTATTTCATTCTTTCAACCCTTTGCAAATTTTTAGGGTCTATAATACAACACCATCAGATAAGGGTGTTAATGAATATGAAAGCTATAAATGCAAAAACCATACAGACAGAATTATATTAATCCTACTTGAATGTCCATTTAAATTTGCAGCAAACGCACAGAAATAAGCTATAGTTACATATATAAAAAATGTAGATTTCTAATGTAAGTTTCTAACTAAAAGTCTTGTTACCTCTTTAGTGGTAGCAGAGATTGGTTGTGGAATTCAGTTGTCTAAATATATGTACCTAATGCCATTTCAGACATACTATGGAACAGAGAAATTCTACTTAGGGTTGGAAAATATGTTGCAGGGTTTACAATTTTTCACATATTTTTGGACATAAGGCCTAATTCTGTTACCCATATTTGGGAAGTGTCATTTGATATTCCCTTGGGGATCTTGCCTGATCTTCAGTTGCTGCTCAGAAAAGACATAGTTCTCCCATTGGTGTTCAAGCTATGTATAAGACTGTTAAAGGACCAGTAGAAAATCCATGCCTAGGTTGGTAGTTGGACATCAGGAGAAGTACTTTAAGGCATCTCAAAGAGCACAAGCCATCTAGATGGTGGCAGCTGCTTTATTTAGACTTCTGCATCTATATGTCTTGAATGTGGAACTGAATGACAGTGCAGAAACTGTGGATACCACTATTCAGCTTTAGAATAATAAAAATAGTTGTTATGAATCACACTGGTGGAATTGACTAGGCAGTTAAGAGTGACTCCTTTTGTTAGATTAGTTCTCCACTACTTGTCCACATTTGACTGGATGAATACAACTCAGGTTGGTTTTTATGGCACTATTCAGATGACTGTCCTGAAACTTCTATTTATTTCTTCCGGCATGTAATTTCCCATGCAAGTTTAAACAATCTCTTGAAAGGTCAGATGTCAAATACTTTGATCCATTTCAACATTTATAAAAGGTGATGTTTAACATGGCTTCTGATAAAACAAACCCCATCATTTTCACAAGAAATTCTTACTGTATCAGCCTCTGAAACTAGCAATTCTGAACACAGGTGACTTAACAAGGCCAGTTTTATGCACATATATGTATTCTTTCCTAAATTATATGTATCTGAGGGAATGTATTTTGTGCACACAGCTCAGTACTAAGGAAATAAACAGTACAACTACAAAGTACATTGCTCAGAACAAATACAGAGACCACCTCTGTCCTATAACAAAAAAAAAAAAAAATCACGACAAAGAAAGCAAAGAAAATAGAAGTTGCAGAGGCATTTCTATTAAAATGGAAAGAGTAATTTGGTCATTTAAGGATATAAGGGTGCACACAAAGACTATCTGGTACAGGTCAGACAGCTATTACTACCACCTCAGCAAGTGTAGGAGGAACACAGTGACCACAGTGTTTATTCTACCTCTTCTGTCAACTATAAATTCTCACTGAAAATAACTGAGACTCTCATTAAGTCCTATTTACATATTAACTTTTATACCTCTAAGAATTCAAATGAAGAAAAAAGAGAACATGTCTTACATTTATGACCACAGTCACCAAAATCCCACCTATAAAATGAGATTGTTTTTGTCCCATCCCTTTGGGATGAAAACATAGTGTAGAACAGGAAGGTTGGGGCAGAAATAGAGAGGGAAACTTGCTTGCTCAAGATGAGTTGACAAACTCTGTCTCTCCTCTTCCCCTGAAGGAATGCCTTTAGGTGGACTTTGCACCTCCAACTGCATTGGAACAGACCTGTGTATATAGGTATGTGTGTATATAGATAAATGTGTGTGTGTAGATATATGTGTAAATAATACTAGTATTTCTATTCCTGTACATTTAGTGCATTTATTGCCAGCAATCTTGAACCTGGCTTCCTGTTGCTTCAATAAACCATTCTATTTATGAATCTGTATGTATAGTATAGAACCGATAAACTACTATTTGTGAATCTAATCATGCAATTTCTTATTGAACTCAACCTATAATCAAGCTATAATCAAAAATTAAGACCAACCACAACCAGCCCCTCTGATCTCTGAGGACCAGCTGGAATGCACAGGGGTTTATTCTCTATCAAATTTCTATACTCTTAACACAACAACTTGAAGCCTGAATTTTCTACCTCCTGCCCTTGATCATCACAGGGATAGAGTAAATGGGTGTTGCAGTCAATTCACCACATGCTTTCCTTCTTAAGTGCTTCCACTTCTCCAGTGTGGGATCCCACCCATGGGAGACAGGTCTTTAATTTCTCCAATTTAAGTTCTTCCAGTGGGTTATAGTTCCTCACAAACTGCTCTGGCATGTGTCTTTTCCTATCCTTCACAAGCAGACTGCTCCAGCAGTCTGTGTCCCCTGTGGGCCCATAGCTCCTAAAAGAAAACCTCCTCCAGCACTGACTCCTCTTCCTTGGCCACAATTCCTGCATGAAGCTTCTCTTGCACAGGTTCTCCATAGGACCAGAGGTCACCTGCTCCTACATGAGGTCCTCCATGGTCTGCAGGTCAATATCTGCTCCCCTGCGGATCTCCCTGAGCTGCAGGGGGCCAGCCTGCCTCACCATGCTCTGCACCACAAGCTGCAAGGGAATCTGAACTCTGGCAACTGAAGCAACTCCTCCCTCTCCTTCTTCACTGATCTTGGTGTCTGCACAGTTGTTTCTCTCACATATTCTCATTCCTTTGTCCCAGCTGCTGAAGTGCAGCACTTTTTCCCTTCTTTAAAAAATGTTTTCACAGATGCTGCCAATGTCATTGATTCACTCAGTTTGGCCAGCAGCAGGTCCATCTTGGAGCAAACTGGAACTGGCTCTGTGGCACGGAGGGAGGTTTCTGCTGTCTTTTCATAGACGCCACTTCTGCAGCCCTGATGCTGACAAGTTCATCACATAAAATTCATAAAATAATATGAGTTCCATTCTGACTGGTATATATATTGCGAGGACAAATTCCTTGATATTTATGAAGAACACATCTATGATAAGAAATGCCACAGAAAATCTTATACTCTTCCCTGAATGTGTATTTATTAAATTATTTTTATATATTAAAAAAACTGCATGTCACATGTAGAAAAAGAGGAAGGAATGTGGAATTGTTTTTAGGAGGTGATGCAACTAAATACTTTGCCATTTATATATACTTAAATAAAATTAACATCAACTTGAGGGTTGATTTTCCTTTGTCTTCTATGTATTTGATGCATGGTAACTCTCTTTAGGAAAGCTTAGCATAACTCCTTTCATCTGATGAAATTTTAACACATCAAACCTTAACTGCAAGAAAGTTCTCTTAGTTTATTTTTTTTTATTTTTATTTCTTTTGTAAGACCACTGTACTGCACTACGTCTCACATGGATTGTCAAATCATGCACTTTGTTTTCTTCTTTTGTTCATCTAATTAATGTCTCTGTTAAGGAAGGCCAGCAGTCAGTTCAACATTAGTTGCAGGTCAGTAATTTGTGCTTAAATTAAAGCTCAAGTTCTTGCTCTCTAGCTCTTGTTGATTGGTGCTTTTCTTCTGATGGTTTCTAACAACAATTTTCTTTATGGATTAAAATTACATACAACATGAACAAGAAAGGATGATTAAGTCAGTGAATTACACTCTATGCCACTAAGCAAGTGGCAACACTGAATTATGGTTTTATGTCCAAAGTGGGAAATAGAAAGCTGTTCTGTTGTTCCAAAAGCATAAATGAAAAGAGTAGGGATAGAATTATAGATTCATAGAATCACTGAATAGTTTGGGATGGAAGGGACCTTTAAATGCCATCTAGTTGAAAACACTGCAATGAATAGGCACATTTTCATATAGATCAGGTTGCTCAGAACCCTGTCCAACCTGACTTTGAATGCCCCATCTACCATCCCCCCAGACAAACAGTCCATCTTTCACCACTCTCACAGTAAAGAATTCCTTCCTTATATCTTAATCTACCTTTTTTTGGTTTAAAACCATGCCCTCTTGTCCTATCACTACTTGCCCTTGTAACTAGTCTCTCCGGCTCTCTTGTAGGCCCTTTTTAAATGCTGGAAGGGCATAATACAGTCAGCCTGGAGCCTTGTCATGGCTAAACAAGCCCATCTCTCACAACTTGTCTTCATAGGAAAGGTGCTTCAGCCTTTCTGTCTCCACATGTAAAATCTGAATTCCACAGACTGAAAAGGCTGTATACACCCCGCCTAGGTCATGACTTTAAACTGCCTTATCTGAATAATTTAAAGTCATCCAACATGCCATCAGACTACTGGCTCTTTTTGAGTATGCTTGGCAGGTAAATGAAGAAATAATTGTCCATAGTAACATGCCCATTGGCAACCAGTTCCAAAGCCTTACCAGTCTGTTGTGATGGTGGGAAAAAAAAGTGTTGCTCAACTGCAGAAATCAGTTCTTAATGTTTCCTTGTGAACTGGTTCAGCCTTGACCAATATATTTCTGTGTAACATTTTTACAGTATGCTGACCTATCTTTTAGATGCTCTTGCTTACTACGTGGATACAAATTAAGAGATGAGGGGACATTCTTTTGTGGGATTTTTTACTCCTTAGGGGAACATTAATCAATGCATTTTGAGACAGGACAAAACTACCAAGAGAACGTAAAATGTGTCAATGGAAAAAAATTAATCTGAATTCCAAGTACTGACTGAAGTCAATATTGGTATTAGAGCAAAGATGCTCAGTTAAAGCAACAATGTTTGGTTACAATTACCTCCCTAAACTTGCTTGCTGAAATTACAGAATAACTATGCAAATACTTGCTGAAATGTCAGCATATAAAGAAAAATTAATTCATATGTGATAAGAAGTTTATCCTATTGTGGCAACATTTGATTTCATATATATATGTGTACACTGGTTTATTTCTTGTGTTCATGATGTGTATACCAGATTTATTTTATTTTTAAATTCTTCTCCTTTTAAATATACTTGGGACCTGAACAGGTATCTAGGAAGTGCATTTTAAATAAAAAATCCCCCCATACACTAACATTAGAGTGTGAATTAACAGTTTCTCCCTGAAGTAAAATCTCCAGAATATAAAAACTGCCACACTTAATTGAGAAAGTGATCCATCTAGTCTAGTATCCAGTAACTGGCTTTATTAGTAATAGTTGCAATATGAATTTATACATTAATTTGCAACAGGAAAATTTTCTTATAACTACATTAGGTGGATTTACATCATGGACATAAATAAAAGAAAATAATAATATTTATAATCCTTGTTAAAGGCTCAAGGGTCTAGAAGTACATCCCCAACAACACTGATTGCCAGCTGATGGAGTGGAGAATGCTGTCTCAATACAGCTAAAGAGAGAGGGGACCCATGCCAAAGGGGCTGCACCTACAGGCACCCCACTGCTCTCACCACAGGATTCAGGTTAAAGTGTGATCACATCCCTAAACCCTGCAACCCTGAGGACAAGTGACACCATCAACCTTCAGGCACAAAGGTGATTTCAGCACTGGAGCAAAGAGGTGGGTATTCAGTAGTGTTGATGGGGCAGGCTGCATAAGTTTCATCTGTATTACTACAATGTCTTTTCTCTATTTCATTGGATAATTTGGATGGGTAGAACATTAATTGGACTAATATCTGGGTCTTAGTTCCATGTGTATAGTGTGTTCATTTTACTGGTAATGAGATTTTGAGAGTATCAGCCATTTCTTTTTGTGATATTAAGATTTTTAATCCAAATAAGTCGATCACCTTCTCACAGTGTGAATAGAAACAATTTTAAATACTTTTCACTCCATTCCTTTGTCGAAGCAGTTGTTATATACTTGCAACTAATTTATTCATTGCCTGACCTTCTCATTTAATAATTATATAATTTATTTTTTTTTCCCCCCAGTTGCATCGAACAGAGAAAAAACAACCTGTTTTTTTTCTGGACTACATCAAGGTCAGATTACAAGGAGTTCTCAGAGGTAATTTCATTCTTTCCAACTGTGCCATGTTAAATAATACAACAAATTATAAAACTACGTGATTTGTCTTTACACTTGAATAATAGCTCTTGCCATCCAAGGATTTTTGCCCACACCAAATGCACCAACAGACCGAGGGAGTGCATTCATGCTATCAGTTCACTCACCACTGGTTCCTTCAGGAGGTTGGCAAGGGATTCATTGCAGTAAGGACACAGCTTTTCTAGCATGCCTTACATCTAAAGCACTGATTCATCAAGGAGCACAGCAGGACACATCCTGTTACCTCAGTTTTACATTGTGTCTTTTAAAAATAAGCTGTGTTGTGCTCAGTTATAGCATAAAGAAATTGTGGTTTGCATCTTCCACATTCTCACTGGGTCTCTGAGGACCTAATGTTTCTTCTTGGGTTGTGATGCTGTTCCTGGATGCAGTTAAACTAGGACCACCCAGCCTGTTGTTTTCTGCTACCACAGCACTCACTCTTTACACGATCTTTGTAAGTTCTGCTAGAGGCTATTCAGAATTTATGATTTCTTTCTCGTCACAAACCTCATGTCCACCACAGACTATCCATTACAGATCGTTCCCAATCTAATGCCTTCAATTTCTTGCAAATTAATGTAAGAGAAAAACGTAGAATAGATGCAAGAGTTGAAGCAGTACTAATAAGTTGTCATGTGAGTTATGAGGATCCTATCCCACACGTCTACATGTAGTAAGGCCAGCTAAAAGATAAAAATTTAAAATCTCTTGTGACTTTGTTATTTATCATTTTCACATGTGGTTAATTCTGCTTCATTTTCTCACTGCCTGATACATACAAAACCAGCTCAGCTTGAATGTTGCACTCAATTATCCTGAACACCTCAGAAAAATACAGTGCCTGTTCTCCTGGAGTTCCTGGGTGATGAATGTACTTTGCTGGCCCTTTGAAACTGCTATAGAAAATTCTGTTTAAGCACAGCCTTTACCATTTATCTTTGTCTGGAAATCTTCCCTTTGCTTATGGTCATTGCTGTGGACCATATTACTCAGTCCTCCTGCTGTTCTCATTTGGGGGAGAAATAAATTATGCTCTTTCCTTGAATCAAGGGAATCATCAGCAAAGGTTACCTTGATATATTTTTGTTTCTAGTATATGAACAGAGGGAGAAACAAAATTCAAGATATGTTAGAAGGGAGACTGAACAGATTATTAGAAGAGTCCAATCAGTTTTTCATCATATACAAAATGTTCATATATATACAATTTGAAAAATCACATAGGCAGTGGGAAATTAGGATTTCACAGTACATACCTGTGTCATACTAGCTCTGCTTCCTGATTGCTAATGCTTTGTTATCATTTTTATGCAGTGTAATTAATATAGGATTTCACAGAATCACAGAACAGCTGAGACGGGAAGGTACCTCTGTAGATCACCTTTCCTAATTCCCTTGCACAAAGTAGAGCCCAGGTCCAGTAGGCTGATCAGCATCTTCCCTGATCAGGTTTTGAGTATCTCCAAGGATGGGGAATACACAGCCTTTCTGGGCAACCTGTGTCAATGTTCAACCACCAACACAGTAAAAAAGTTTTCTGACGCTAAAAATAATTTCTCATATTTCAGTTTATGCCCAATGCTCCTTGTCCTTTCACAGGGCAACACTGAGAAGAGCACTGGCTCTGGATAGGCAACAGATATCACTCAAATTTAGTTAGGTCAAACAACTGTTGAAATATTTGTATAATCCAGTAAATGTTTTCCCACCAAGACTATTAACTGAGCAATAGTTTATATGAAAAGTAAGAGAGGAAAATTGTGTGTTTTCAAAAATTTGAATTGAATTCCATGTCCCACTCTAAACATAACCTTTATCCTTTTTCTCCAGAGAGCCAGGAGAGAAATAGTTAGCAAATAATGTTACAGCTTCTTATATTTAGTAAAATTTCAGACAATCCTACAGGGTTCTGATACCTTGCAAAGATAAAAAGTACAATATATGGTCTGTGCAGTGGCATATGATCACAATGACATTCTTTAAAGATTGGTCTCTGAGGTACCTCTGTTTTTAAACAGGGACCTCTCTAAATAGGCAGAGAGTTATCTAATAAAATATGTAACACTGAATAGCTCATAAAACTGCTACTGTGAGTTTGTTTCTTGCATAAATCCTTTTTTTTTTGTTTTGTGTTAGCTGTTGGGATTGGGATTGTAATTGGTCACAGAAACCTGTGTTTACAGTTAAATCAGCCATTATTTAACTAACTGTATATTGCAGCTGATATAAAATGAAACTTTGTTTTGATTTTGATGTAGTGAGGCAAGGTCAACAGTTTCATTCCATGTTCTCCTCATTCACAGGACTGTAGGGTCTTTCTGATAAAATCTGTAGCACCCAGTATCCATTTGTGAGCTCTTAAAAAAAAAAAAAAAAAAAAAAAGTTTTTTTTGTAAATGNNAAAAAAAAAGTTGTATTTGTGAATGTGTTTGTAGGTTTGCACACAAGAAAAGAGTAATGAGAGCCATGGCCTGTAGCAGAAGTTGCTCAGTTAGTCCATTACACAGTACTTACCCTTCATTTCTTAAAGTGATGAACACCAACATCCTCTAGCCTTTTTCAGCCTGACATCAAAGAAACTTTTGGATTTGTCGTGTTCATTACATGGTTCTCACTAGCTGGTGAAAGACACTAGAGAAGAGTGATACTATGCAAGTAAAGTTCCTTTGAGAAAACTTAGCTACCAAGTGCTTCAAAGAAATCCAGTCTGGACCAGAGAATATATTAGTAATATTGACAGTTCAATTTTTCACTAAAGATCCTAACAATTCAGACTATTTTTGGAAGTCCTGGTCATAGTTTAAATAGTTTGGGAAAAAAAAAAAAAAGTTTACTAAAAAGTGCACAGAAAAGTAAAAAAAGCCGGCTCTGAACTTTCTCAAGTCATATGAGGAGAAGAAGCAAGTGCTATTGCAGAATTCATCCTAGTGGAGTCTGGATTCAGGTCCATGAAATGATAGTCACAATTTATCTACAACAGTAGTGATCCTTCCAATAACCTTAATACACAAGGCAATAAATAAACCACACTCAAGTGTCTAGTATATTTACAGAGACAAAAGTTAGAAGGAATGTTGCATCATTTTGTAAGAGAATCAGGGTTCCTCTTCCTTCAACACTAACTTCTTATAACTGAAATAAATAAAGAATATCCAGTTAATAAAAATGTTCTCTTTGCTTCTTCTGTTTATGGTCTAATAATTCCAACACTATAATAATAAAATGAGTAGAAAGACAACATTTGTCACTGATATTTTTCACCATTAACTTTATTTTAAAAAGACTTAATAGATAAGTAAAAAATGCTATTTGCTTCATTGAATATATCTGATCAGGCAGGGTCTTCCAGCACCCCTAGTTTTGGGATAGGGTTTAGAATACTTTACAAGCGCAAAGGAATCATTTACCTGCAGCACAATTAAATTATTTTCTACTGTCTTTTTCTGCATTTCCTGTTGGTAAACATAGGTGAAAAGGTTTTGTCATTATTTTAGATCTGTTAAAAGGCATATCCATCTAAGCATTCCAGAATGTAAGTTTATTACCATGCTTGATATTGACATTAAAGAGTGATCTTGGTACCCTAAGGTTTTTTCTGTGTCTAATTCTAGTTGGTTTAAGTCTATAAATTGTTCTCTAAAGTGTGTTGAAATTCAACTCTAGGTGAAAAGAAAAAAAAACACAAAAAAACAAAAAACAAACAAACAAACAAACAAACAAAAAACAACAACAAAAAAACAAAACAGAAAAACCCCCAAACATATTTTTACCTTAAAGTTATTTAGAAATCACACAATTATAGAATATGTTGAGTCGGAAGGGACTCACAAGAACCATAAAGTCCAACTCTTGGCCCTGCACAGGACCATCTCCAAGTGTCACACCATGTGCCCGAGAGTATCATCCAAACACTTCTTGAACTCTGTAAGGCTTGTGGCTGTAACCACTTCTCTGTGGGGATAGCTTGAAAAGGTGCATAGGTTTATCCATAATACACCCTGGAATTACTAGGCTTCTGGCTGTGCTAGGCTTCTATTGTTTAAGGATGTAGTCACCTCTTATCTGAGATCATAAAGCACCTTAAAGATGTGTTTTGGAGTAACCTTCGACATCCAGTAAGATTCATAAGTCTGTAACATAAACAGCTCCGAAGTGGTTCTTTCAGTATTTTTCCTTTGCTACTCAATTTTTTTCCCCAGATCTTCTATTTTTGAAACTCCTTTTCTTACAGGATGGAGCTGACTGTAATTACAGATTCCATGAATCACACTTGCAGAGTAGAGAGGGCATGACATTATTAAAAAGGAGTCCTAAACTGCAGTAAACTGGAGATCTGTACTTTCTTATTTGGTGCCCTTTTTATAGGAGCTCAGCTGGAGAACTACTTTTTCCTGTAATGCACCTGAATTTTTTCATTGTTTACTCTGCTTTAGACTTCTTCTGGACTTTTGTAAGAAAACCACTTAAGCCACATGCCCCAGTTGAGTACTTTTTCTCACACTTTACTGAACCTTTGTTAGTAAGTTTGCTAATCTCTGCATTGTGAAATAAATGCAGCAGGAATGACATATATTAAAAATAAGTTGAGCTTAAATAGAGCTCCTGGCTCCATGATGTGGGTGAAAGCCCCAGGTGAAGCTGGTCAGGATTATCAGAACAGTGCATAGAGGGGCTTGGCATCACCTATGTTTATTTCAATTTGTGTGTTTATTTTCAACCAACAGAATAATTTCATCATATCCCAGCAGAAAAGGACCTGGGGGTCTTGGCTGACAGTCAGCTGAACATGAGCCAGCAGCGTGCCCAAGGGGCTAAGAAGGCCAGTGGCATCCTGGCCTGTGTCAGATACAGTGTGGCCAGCAGGACTAGGGCAGTGATTGTCCCCTTGTACTCAGCACTGGTGAGGTCATATTTTCAGTCCTATATTGATTTTGGGTCCCTCACTACAAGAAGGACGTGGAAGTACTAGAAAAAGTCCAGAGAAGGGCCATGAAGCTGGTGAAGAGTCTGGAGCACGAATTCTGTGGGACTGGCTGGAGGAGCTGAGTTTGTTTAGTCAGGAGACCAGGAGGCTGAGACAGGAACTTATCACTCTCTACAGCTACCTTAAGGACTTCTTGCAGGGAACTAGCAACAGGACCAGGGAAAACACCATCAACTTTCACCAGAGTAGGTTCAGGTTGGACATTAGAAAAAAATTCTGCACTGAAAGAGTAGACAAGCAGTGGAACAGGCTGGCCAGGGAAGTGGATGAGTCATCACATCTGGCAGTGTTCACAAAATGAGCAGACTTGGTACTTCATGATATGGTTTAGTAGCCATGGTGGTATTTGTTTGAAGGGTGGACTTGATGATCTTAGAGGTCTATTCTAACCTTGATGATTCTATGATTCTATGATCATCATTACATTTTAACTTGCAAATTGGATAATGGAAATGTGAGTCGTCATGCTCTGTGTGACAGGGAGATTAGTAACAATTCATGGGACATTGAAATACCCTACCTGGGTCTTGTAGGTAGTTAAATGAAAGATTACACAGGAATTCAGCAACTGGAATTTTAAAAATACTGCCCTAACATCTTTTGGATATAATATTTGAAGGATAGATAGATAGATAGGATTGGATATCTGTTTCACCTATGCTCTGTTCCAGCCTCTGAAAATCTATATTTGACAGTAACCATAGCAGCAAAACAGATTAAGCATATTTGAAAGAACAAATGATGTAATACTATTTTTATTTAGAGTTTCAATAAAGGAAGCTTACTACTGTAAACAAGTACATTCAGTTCTACTCTGAAAAGGTTAGGTGGATGAAATGGCTGAAATGGTCATATTTTTAACAAAAGCAAAATATTAACTTTTTCATACACTATTCAGAAATTATATTCAACACTGTGTGGCTGAACTCATGAAAGTAACCAGCAGAAATAGGTATAATTTTTTTTTTCTGTTCTGTCTTACAAGCCTACATCTTTGAAATCTTTTCAAGCACATTCTGCTTCAGTTGAGTTGTTTCGAAGAGTACATGTTATTTCAAGACAAGAAGAACAGATGCAAAACAGTTATTATATTGTTATTGTTACTTATGCACTGCTGTAAACATCTCAATATGAAAGAATAGCATGCCCTGGGAATCTATAGACAAAGAATTTCTGGAATCCCTCTTTGCTTATTGGAAGCAAAGTATTATCTTTACACTACTAGAAGTTTGCATACTGATCTCTGTAAGGAAGCTGTTTAGTGGCTATTGCAGTGCATAAAACAGTGAATTAAAAGCATGGTCATTTATCCCATACCTTATACCCAAATCCTCTAAGGGTTTATAAATCAGATAGGCAAATTTCTTTTTCCACATGATTTTAAAATACTGCATACACATTCCTAGAATCAGGAAATGAAACATACCTTATTCACGTCTAAAATTAGCCTTGATAGATTTTAGAATATAAACTCCACCCATTTCTTCCTGGGTTTCTGAGTTATCATTATATTTAGTCAAATGACCATTGAATATATTCCAACCTAGCTTCAGCCTTATGCCTGCTAATAGATAGGAGCTCAAAGTTGAGAAAAAAGGCAAACCTTAGTATCTCAGTTCCTGGAGTATTTCACTCATCTAACATGACAGGTTGTGGGAGTGTTTAAAATACAAAAGAAAGACAGTCATCCATATCCAAGAATATGAGTTAGGTAGATTGAGTTGTAAGAAGGGATTTTCAGACAGTCCACATCTGACATAAGATGTGTTTATTTAGAGAATCACAAAGAGAATTTACTCTCTATTTCAGCTGACCAGACACAAGCCAGCAGAGAGAAAATAAAGACACTGTTTCCTGTTGCCTAAGACAACAAGATATTTTTGGTGGATACTGAAATTATGCTATTTACATGAGCAAACCTCACTTTCTCTGGTTGCATTTCAGACAAGTGTTGGCCTGTCTTCAGTCTTCATTTTAGGTATATCTTTGGGTATCTAGGGCAATTTGATTCTTCCTAATTTTGGCTGATTTAACTAATCTGAGACACTTTGGCTCAATTCTATTGTGCACACATAGGAATGAAGTACTATGTGGCTGCTAAATTCTTCCTCACAGTCTTCACCTACTGCTTCAGAGGGATGTGCTTGTTGAAAATCTCATGTCAATTCTGTGAACCTCACCTGACTGTGGTGGATGCCCTAGGCTGTTCTAAGTGACATTAAATGTCTGTACTTTCATAGCCAAGTCACATTCTAAGAGTCTGAAACTTAAATATGGATCACATTTTGATTTTTCATTTTTGACATTAGTGTTGCAGGGCTTAAATAAAAATAACCAATATGACATTTGAATACTGGAGGACCAACTGCTGCACAAAAGTTTGTGAGGTAATTAATAATTTTGTCTTACTTGAAAAGGCTTTTGAAAAGTATGTAGTTAATAAAGCCAATTGCTTCTTCATGAACAGTAAATATAAAACAGTATTAAATGAGAGGACTACTGGGAACTGTGAATAGAATAACAGATAGGCTCACTGGAATTCACACTCATGCAGCTAGGGGCAAAAGTTTTACACATACAACTAAAATTTTACAGAGAACATTAAAATCATAATTCTTCCTTTAGGAAGGTTGGTGTTTCAACCACTATAAAATTATTTTGAAATGGTTTATGGATTTTGTATTCTTTTACCTCTCAAGTAAAAAAAAAAAAAAAAAAACAAAAAAAAAAAAAAAAAAAAAAACAAAAACAAAAAACAAAACTCCCACAACAAAACTATGGTATGTATGGTATGACATCATAATGACATCAGCAGCACATATTAAGAAGAATGTGATGGGTTGACCCTGGCTAGCAACTAAGCACTCCCTCAAATGCTTACCTCCTTCCCCTTTGTCTCTTGAACAGGAGAACAGAAAGAACTGGAAGGTCCAAAACATTTTTTATCTCAAGGTTCAATATAAAGACAGTTTAAAAAATGAGGGAAGGAGAGTCAAAAAAAGAAGAAAAGACAGTGCAAAGGCAACATTCAGCACCTCCCACAAGGAGACTGATGCCCAGCCAGCATCCAAGCAACAACTGTCTTGGATAGAATAAACACCCAGTTCCACCTGCTGAGCACGACGTTATGCATTAGGAAATATGTCCTTGGTCATTTTGGGTCAGCTGACCATGCTGAGTACCCACTGAAACTCTTGCTCACCCCTGGCCTACTCACTGTCAGGGCCAGAGGGAAAACAGGAAAATATTTAATATTGATAAAACATTGTCAAGTCATCAATGCTACTTTAATCTCAAATCCAAATCACATCACCATGTAAGCATTAAAAAAATTATCTCCATTCTAGTGAGGCCCAGTAAAAAAGAACTAAAATTTTTAGGATCAGGGTACAGATTTGTCTTCTTCAGGTAGCAGAGGAAATATAACAGTAAGAACTGTATAAATCAGATCAAATACCTTTGCAGTTCATACATTATTTCATATGGCAGAAGTATAAGGAAGATAAAAGACACAGCATAAACATGTCATTACTTCCCCCAGTAGGCTGTCATACTTACAAAAATTTCTGTTTCAGAGTCACAGTGGGATTTTGTATCTTATAGTCCACTGGGCTGTTGTCTTCCATGAATATTTCTCAGCTTTCTTTGAAGATTTTTAAACTGTTATCAGCCACAACACTTGATACATCTGAAAGTTTGTTATTGTAAACCTACAACTAAAACTCATGAACAACTACAATTAATTTTCCGGATAGCTTTACACATATTCACTGAGTACATGATAGTGAGTGGACATCTTTTTCTAGATTCTACATAATGATACAGTAACTAATGCACACACCATTATTTTGTAGTAAGCATTGGGCTTGTTGAAGTTATTTATCTCAAATTATATTTAATGTGCATTTATACTGCCTGATACTGGTTTATAAATAGATATTACTTAGGTTGCATATATTTATAAATACAAATACCTATATCATTTAATAGTACTTATTATTTACTAATATAAAAATAATGAAGTATCTCTGAGTATTATTAGTCACCCATCTCAAAAAGAATACTGCAGAAGTTGAGGACGCTTATGTATGAGTAATAAGAACAATCAAAAAAGCATGGAGAAACCACTATATTGAGAGAAACTGAAGAAGGTGACCATGTTTATACAACCAAAAAACCCCAACCAACCTCAAACAAACCAAAACCACAGAAGATATGGCAAACCGACAAATGAAAGAAGGTTCAGATAAAACAGATAATGTACTTCTTGTGTTCTAACAAATAAAGAAGGGAACATTTACTAAAATACAGCAGCCTCTTTGTGGGACATCAGGAGCAGTTGCACTAAACTGGTGGGTTGTCATTATGTGGTGCAAGGTCCTGGCACCCATGCTGTGAGTGTGCTTGTGGCAGCTTGTGGGGTAGCTTCTCATCTGTGAGTGGATCAGTGAGCTGTAGGGAATGAAAAATTAATTAAAACTCTGAATATCCATGTCTTCTGTAGGAGAGAAATGCAAGTTAGGGGATGCTTCCAGAAGAGGGGATCTGCACTTGTAATCCACACTTCCTGTGGAAAGGGATATGTGTATACCTAAGAGTTCATGTAGTATAGTAGAATTATTTAAAGAAGATCATATAAGTATTTTTAAGCGTTGATTAGCATTTTGCAAGTGACTAGTGTCATGATTTATTTCTTATTATTGCTATCAACCCTGAGTTATCACCAATTGCTGACTTATTATTTATTCTTTATGAAATACTAAACAATATTGATTGTGATTTTGGCTTAAAATGTGTGACAGAAGTGTGTTTTTCCCCTGAAAAGTCCTGAACTCTGTTAAGTATGCAACCTTGATGCATAAGATATCTTTTCCATTTCTCTGATCCCTGTAAAACAGAATGTTCATTCCTTCAGGTTTCTAGGATACCTTAGAATATCTGAAAATGACACACTAAGCCTATGTTCAAGTAAGATCTCCCCTTTATCAGTGTTGTTTTCAACCTAAAACTTTCCAGTTATGGAAAATCATTGTTGTTACTTCACTATTTTAGGATAGCTTTTAACAAGATCCATTGTTATTTTCCCACCAAATCTTAGCATGTGTCTTTGAAGTTCTGTTCCATGAAACTGAAATGATTGATTGCATTTAGACCCTGAAGAAATTATACAAAATATTATGATGGCCAGGTTACCTGGTAAACTGGAGACACTACTAACCGTGTAAACAGAGTTTTGTGGAAGAATTCTTAACAGAAATCCAGTGAGAGAATGCATTTATAGGTATGAAAAAAGGGAATTCTTGTTTTAATTGAAATTAGTTAACAGTTTTTCATTGTCTATATGATTTATTTATGTCACTCAATTTTGCATTACTAAACCAAAGCAGTGATAACTTTTGAGAAAATACATGAGAGAGTAAAGGAAATAATCCAAGAAAAAAAAAAAAAAAACACAAGTTCCTAAAACTGAAGTATTAGCTACTTGTGTAAGAAGTTTCAAATCCATGATTTCTGGAATCTGGAAGGTTGTGTGTTTTCATGGTATGTACTTGTGTTGTTCTTTATTATTGGTGAGAGTCTCAGCATCATATCAGGCTTCACTGGGCACTTCAGGAATCGTTACGCTTGAAAATTGTGTTTTGCATGCTTAGCAGGTGTGACCAGTAAGCATTGCAAAAAAAACCCGAAAAAACAAAAGGCATATCAGAAATATAACTATGGGAAAAAAAGTTAAATCTGTTCTAGTAAAACCTATCTACTAATAAATTCAATAGAACTTCAAAAGAGCTTATGTTGCAATTTCCACAGTTTTCATCACTATTAAGGAAACAAAGATTTTTTTCATACATATTTTATGAGTATCTTTAATACAACAAGTATTATGAACTCATTTTCGACCAAGTGCAGCTGAAATATATATAGGTCTAAAATAGGAAAGTTTACCTTCTCTCTTTTTGACTTAATCTGTTAGAGAATATTTATGAAATCATTTCAGAGAAAAAGAGCTTTGAAATACATGACAACAAAAGGAGAGATAATTGAAAATATATCAATTATATATAATTAGTATACTTTCACATGTATAAGCCACTACTTCTATTTTAAAGGAACAACTATTTCAAAATACATTAATGTATAAAAAAGTCTCTCAGATGACACTAACAAAATCAGAGATAATGGGAGATGGAGATCAAAAGCAGAGATGTCAGTAGTGTTGCTGAATTATGAAGTTGAGGAATCATTACGGTTTATGCTCATACAATCACACTCTAAGTTTACTGTTCTGAACAATTGCACCAATGTAATCTTAGAATGTGGAGATATGAGGTTTAGAGAAAGTCATAAAAATATTAAAGCAGAAACTCAATGGTAGCTGAATTGGTGGTTTGAAGGGGCCCTTGTAGAAACTGAATATGGAGTCATCTCTTAACTCTTCAAGTAAAATTCATCATTCAGGGTTTTCTCCACTTATGAAAATAGAAAGTCTTATAATCTTAGGGGGGTGCAAGCCATTCTTTAGATCTCTGTGGAGATAACAGTCTTTCCACTCTGCAACACAGATGTGTTGCGACCAGGTGCGAAAGAAGTTTAAGAAACTTGAAAATAACAAAACAATATTATTAAAATGAGTTTGGATAAGTGATAAAATAAAGGTATTAAACTTTACCTAGGAAATCTGCTCAAATTACACACTCTTAGTGTATCTGTCCATCAATGTCCCCAGAAGAAATTCCTGTACAAGTATTTAAGTGTGCAACGTAACTAGTTATAAGAAAGATAGCAAATATTTTATTTTTAAAAATAATTAATTAAAGCATATTTCTCAAAAATTGGTTCACAAAAAGGTAGTTAAAACCACCTTAAAATAGTCTATTGTTGAATTTGGAGTTCCATTAGACAGCTAAAACAAATGCAGGTACTTCCTCACTGCATCCCAGAACAATGAGAGAAATAATTGGAAGAACAAAAGTAAGAAAACTCGTGAGCTGAGATATAGATGGTTTAATAGGTAAAGTATTGGCTATGTCCCCTCCCGACTTCTTCTGCACCCCCAGCCTCCTCACTGGTAGAGTAGGGTGAGAAGCAGAAGAGGCCTTGACTCTGTCTAAACACTGCTCAGTGATAACTAAAACATTTCTCTGTTAGCAGCATTGTTTTCAGGGACTATTGTTTCTAATTGCTATAGATCCATATTTTTATTATATAAATTCAAGAAATTATATATATATAATACAAATAATCAAATCTTGGAGTGTTCAATTGTTCCCTGATTAGTAGACAGTGGAATAGTAAGGCTATGAAGAAACAGAGAACAAATACAAGTGGATCTTTAGACTGGCCAATGCATTGTGATAGTTGATAAACTTAACAATGACAGACTAGAGTTCAAAGAGTACATGAGCAGCAAAGCACTTTCTCATCATCCAAAATCTCTGTCTTTCTTATTCCAACCCACTCTCTTTTCCAACCTCTTTACCATTCTACTTTTATAACCAGTAGTCAGTCATTTAAGCCTTTATATTCATCTGGAATATGCCTATATTAATTCAGACATTTCTTAACACTGTGCTAAAAGTATTCTTTTTATTGCTTTTCTTCTTCTAAGTTACCTCAGTTACATATACCCGATCAGCCAGCACTGGAAGGCAGTGTACTGTATCACAGGTGAATCCTCAAAGCACCAGATTTTGTGTCCATGCATCTTCTCAGGATTAATGCCAGCCTATCCTTTTAACCCCAGGGAAGGAACACAATATTCTTAACTTGTCAACATGCACCTAAAAGAAAAAGATACGATGTTGAAAACCTTAGGACTAAATGAAACTGTTTAAATGAAGTGTTTAGTGTTATTTGCGATACTCCAGGGTATTCACATGTGGCTGGCAGATAGCACAGGACCATTTTACTTCTCTGCCTTTCTGACATAGTAGCAGGGGATAAGGTAGCATGTTCAGGTGTCCATATATTCTGATTTTTTCCAAACACAATAGCAGAACAAGTACTATTTCTGCTCTTCAGTATGCTTTAATGCATCTTATTTGATTGTTGCACTACAGATCTTGGGATCTTAGAAGAATAAATGACTGAAAGGCTTCTTAGAGGCTGACATTTTTCTTGAGGATATATTTAGATTAAACTCTGACAATGAAACCCTATGTATGTCTCCCAGATTATGCTAGTAAACTCAGCCTGTGTCAAACTTAACTGGTGTCTGGAAGGGAAGAAGAGGTGATGTATATCTTGGTGTCTGTCATGAAGTCTATATGAACCTGTGCCATGGACCTATTCTAGGATTTCTGGACACAATAATACAAAGAGACTGCTATGTGAACATTTAATTTTGCATATGTAGCCAAAAACAGAGTTAATTTTTTTGTCTCAAATGACTATGAAATAACAAGGTACAAAACATAATTGCTTTTCTTGGAAGGATTTGTAGAAAAGTTCTTATAGTAATTTTTTGACACATATGAAGCTATTTGATGCTTTTGAGAATATGTTTGTCCAAATTGTTCTCTGAGGTACAATTCCTCTAAGAGGATATAAATGAGTAATATCTTAATAGTCTTAAAACCTGTAGTATGCTTTAAATGAAAAAATAACTGTGTATAAAAACTGTCAAACTGGAGTTATTAAGTACTAGAGTGAGTAGTAAAGATGGGAAAATTCTTTGATCTCAATTTCAATTCTTCCTATCCTAATTTCTCATAAGGAAATGGGAACCAAATCAAGCATTTGTCAGCTTAAGTAAAACATTACTTGTCAGCCTTGACAAAATGTCAGTCTATTAGAAGAGAATAAAAATCTACTTTCACTTAAAGTGTGCTGTTTTTAACAAATCCATGTGTAATATTAAAGTCTAAGTCCACATAAGAAATAGATAAGAAAACCATGTGCAATTTGTCATGTATGGTAGATTTGCCAATATTGTCTTATGGTTTTGAGAATTATGAATGACTCTACTAGTTTATGATTACAAAAAGGGATGTGTTGACATGCATAAGCGATACAGAAAAGTATATTTTTTTTTTCCTCATATAACCCAGTAGTTCCACAAAACAATAAACAACCAAACCAACACTTATAAGTACAACAAAGTAAATGTACAGAAATTGCAGACTCCCTATCGTACTGATCTTTAATTTTCCTACAATCCTTTTGGGAAATGACTTGAATACAATCACAAGATGATACTTTTTGTATCAGAATATCTTCTCAATTCCGCTTTTGCCTTTTCATAGCGAATCTAGAAAGACAGTAATTCTGGGTTGTAACACCGATATCTACATGTTTGAATGAAATGTTTTATACCTCTCATTCAGCATTAGAACAACGTAAAGCAGACCTGAAAGCTAACAACACATACATGAGTAACAGTTCTTTTTTCTTAGAGAATCTTCCAGGAATGGTGAAAAGAAACTACTTCCTGCAAATCCCAACAAGAGAGTTGGATCAATTCTAAGGTTGCCTCAGGAATTTTAAAGCTGAGAGTTTCAATCTGGTTCTTCTTTCATGTTGAGGAAGGACTAAGGATATCACAGATAAAGTGTGTGTTGGTGGCTTTGGAAGTTTTTTTGAGGAGGATTTTTTTCTGGGGGGGAGAAGGGTGTGTATCTAGAATAGGATGGGTCTCAGGAGGAACCATACGGTTAGAATTGGTATGTAAAGTATATTTTTGTCCCACAATTTTATCATAAATATAGCTATAAAGAAATCTAGGTTTGACTACCTGAATAGTCAAATTAAGTTATGTCTGCCAGTTTCCACACACGTCATAAGTGTGGTAATCAATACAAGAATGTTTCCTCTCAAGCAAGAGATTACACTGTGGCTTTTAAGGTCAGAAAATAGCTGGCCTTAGAGTTGCAGGGACATACTCTCTTTTACATAAGACCAATGTTTCTCTTCTATATAAAATTCTACTATTATTTCCTCTTGAGCTTAAATGTATGCAAATACCTTGGAGTATAAAAAGAAATTCTAGAAATCCCACCTTTTCCATCCTCATATTTTTTTACCAGACATATGTAAATAAGTTTGTTGTACTAATAGTAGCCAAAGTAACTGTCTTTAAATGGAATACAACATTTTAGTGTAAACACTTGATTCACCAATTCTTGCTACATAAATACACATCCAAAATCTTTTATTTTGAAGCAAACTTAGAAACTTTGAAATTTTGGAGGGGGAACATAAAAATTCTCATGTAAAAACTGAAGAAATTTTTCATGTCCTTTAACTATTCACAGCAATTCTGAGGGGAATATTTTGTATTAATTTATTAACATTGATAATGTTGAACTACCAAACAGTACACCACCATTACCAAATGAGTTCAAAAGGCAAAATAAAACCGTATCAGAAGGAGATGGTAAATAGTTTTTTCTGCTTGCTTTTTTTTTTTTCTTTTCTTTTTTTGGCACATAATTTGCAATGATATATGTCCTGAGTAAGTCTCTAGTGAGAGACTGGCTCACCAAGGAGTGGCATCTCTGTCTCTCTGGCCTGCCATCAGGCCATGAGCAACTCTGCAGCTTACTGCCCAAACCCAGGAATTAGGCATGTGTCCCTCTATCATGACAGCTCCTTGCCCAGAGACAGCTTCTGCCATGTCCTCAGCTTTCAGATCCTAATGCCCATCCATCCCCATGTTACAGATATCTGATTATGGTATCCCACATCTGACATCAACATTCATTCTTGTGGTTTAAAACCAAATTGACTGTGCAGAGAGTAAATACACTTGAATACCAATGCCCATTCTGATACAGATCTGTTTAATGTTAAGTGATATGACCTCCTTTTCCCATGGGGAAGACAAAGGAGTCCTGGAGAAAGGTCAGGTTGGACAGTGCAGGGGTGGTGTGTGTGATCCTTGGTCTGGACCCTGGGATCCCCTCTGTTTTCTCTCTGCACAGCCTCTCAGGGTCTCTTCCAGGTTTCTACTTGAGTTATTCCAGATCCTGTCAGTTAAAGGATTGGGCAGAGAATACCTATTTCTCCTCATCCCATTCAGATTTCTGAAGCATCTGAACAGGCTGTCACCCCTGTAGGTGCTCTCAGTCTGCCCATCTCAAAGGTTTTCTGGAACTCTCACAGAGACTGGTATGTCTCTTGCCCTTAAATTACCATCTCATTCCTGTCTAATCCCTTATGACTGAATTTCAGCCACTCCCAGCCCATGTCATTTATCACAGGAGCCCACAGAATATGAGAAGAGGCTGAGACAACTGGGTTTGTTCAGCCTCAAGGAGAAAAGTCTACAGGGGACTTACTTCTGTGTACACTACAGAGCTGGAGAGCATGGAGAAGATGGAGTCAAAACTCTTCCCCAGCATGGAGAGAAGAGAATGGAGGAGAGAATGAGAGAGATGGATTTTGTAGGTATCTGATAGAAAGTGAAAAAGACAGAACAACACATAGGAAAGTTAAAGATGAAGCAAACAACAAAATTTAAGAAACAATCAAAAAAATCACTGTATTTTTTCCCACCTTGTGTTAGCAAACCCAGCTGTAAGGGCTGGTTACTTACTCTTTTAGAGGAGTGAAGTCACATGTTTACATTTCAAGGTCCTGCAGTGGAGTGCAGTGCTTTCATTTTCAAGATGATTTTCTTTGTTATTTCCTTCAACTCGTGCGCATTAAGTGAACTGTATGTTTTTGAAAGAAGTAGCAAAGTCTTCCACAAGAGTCAAGTATTGCCATGGTTATCTGAAAATAAATTTATAAAGACTTAAGGCCCTGGCTCAGTTTTTGTATGCTCACAGTCTCAAGCAACAAATGTAATGGATTGAGTCAATCAAAGTAAACATAAGGGACATATTTAATGTATTGTTTTTTTTTTTAAATGATAACATATCAAAAGTTTTAGCAAATCAATTTAATAATTTAAAAGAGTGTAAAAGCCTATTGATACAGAAACTAAACTCTGAATTTTGTATTAAAAAGCAGGAAAAGAGGTAATCATCTGTCTTATTTTGTCACTGCCTCTAATAAATAAATAAATTTCTGGATTAAAACTTTGATTAAATCTTATTACAAGAAGCAGAAAAAGCAAAAGTATAAAATAGTCTTAATAAAAATTAAATGAAGATTTCTGGATGTAATTCTGTATCCAGAAAGTAATATGAACAAAGCTCCTACTAGATGCTATGTTTTTCTCACTAGGAAAATGCAGAATGGGTCAGTATCTGTGTTTTGGGAAGGCTTAAAGAATTCAGAGAAGAGAGAGAGAGAAATAAGAAAAAAGCACTTGCGAATACTGCAGCATTTAAGGGAGTTATTCTACATTTCCTTTTTGTTTGTTTCTCACTGAAATTCAACCTTCTTTATTGATCAATGGTTTTGAATGTAAGATGTTCAGGTATAGTAGGATGTTACTTAGAACTGATGATCATAACATAATTTGAGTTTCGCAGAGTAATAGTGTCCTTCTCAGGTGACATGTAAGGCTTGTCCCAGAGAAATGTGGTTGGATCTATGGGACTAAATGTGATCTTCAGTTCTTCCTCACATGAAATTACCATACAACTGGACGTATGTATGCATATAAATAGTACGAGCCTTAAACTGGGGATCATATTTGGCTAAAAACAATATTACAAGCTAATCTAGAGACTTGGAGAATGATATGATATTCAAGTCTTACTAAATTGCATGGTCACTTCTGAACAGGAGTCTCTATATCTGTATAGGTGTTTTCAGACTTCATGCCAACACTGTATTTTCTTTGTTCTTGTCTCATTCTTTTCAGGTTTTCAAAAATTTATGTTGAATTATTTGTAGCAAACCACAGGAGTGGCCTTTATTAGCAGTTCTTGGTCAGTGTTTTGTCTCCCAACTTTTATGAATCTTCTACAGATTGGCAACAGACAACAGCAAAAAAAAGAATATATGATATCTTGTTCTTTTTCATCCAGATGCCTGCTGCCAGAAGCTTCCTCCAACAGGAGAAAATAAAAATTGCAAGATTTGTGAGGACTTATTGAATGAACTGTTTTAAATGAAATATCTATTATCTGCATAGTACTTCCCTCGTTTGAGAGATACTTGCCTTACACATGTTTATAAATGGCACGTTAAATTGTGGAAATTTTGGTGCAAAAAGATATTTTTAATGTAAAGAGTGTGATAGGTTTTAAGAATTTTCAGACAACATAGTGATACCCACAGATGTTAATTCTCTTCTGTAACAGGAAATACCGAAGTTACTGGCTGAAGAAAAGTGAAAAGGAATAGTCAATGAAGTTAGGTTTTTTAAGCCTTATTGTTAACTACTGGCAGAAAAAGGAGAGATAACTTTCAGTGAAGTCCGATTTGAATTTGGCCCATCCTTAAGGTCAGTGGTCATATGCTCTGTTTAGTCATAGGCAACAGACTGGAGAAAGTTTCTATTCAAGTCAAGTGCTCAGAGCAAAGATTTTCACTGATCTTCCTGCTATTAGTGGTATGTTCAGTGTCTTCCACCTATCACTTCCCTCCGTATTGCCAGTCAGTGTTCAAATAGCTGTGACTCTGTTTCACTTGGTCTCATAGTCAAGCTCAAGTGCACTATGAAAAGGCTGGAAATAACTTCTGATCTTTAGGGGATAAATGCAGAGTAGCATTAATCTCCATTTCATTTAGTTTTTATACTTTTATTAGTTTATCTTACTAGGGCTAAGGACTGAAAACTTTTTTTATTTTATATTTGGTACTCTCTAGCAGTGTGAGTCACCAACTACGACTTTTTTAGACCATTCAACCTTTTCCAGGTTTAAACCTGATTCTTTGGTTACCCTGAAATATCTATTCTTCTTCAACTTTTTTATAATAATAATCCATCAATAAAGGATTATGAAAAAAAAAAATCTAAGCTAAATTTCAATCCTCTTGTGAAATATATTTTTATCATTACCAGGAAAATAAATAATAACCGCAATATATTTCTATCTTTAAATTCCAGGAAAATCAACATCTGCCTTCCAACATATAAAATTATTTTCTCTGTTAACACTTTCATCAAAAGTTATTCATAAAACTTTATGTAAAATAAGGGTATTTCTTATTTTCATTGTGTTTTTTATATAACCCAGTGTGACTGCAACTCTAAAATACAGTTTTCTTTACAATGAGTGTACAGTAGAATATTCTAAAACAGAAGAGAAAGAGACAACTTTGTCATATCATCTGTACAGGTACTTTATCAAATGTAATTGAATGTACAGGCTAACTAAATAATTATTTTCACATTCATTTTAAATTTTACTAGAATTATAAGTCTATAATTTGTTCAAAGACACATGAAAATCTGTGTTTGAAAGCCTGCATAAATACTCTACTTCTTTCTTACTGTTCCCTATGGTTTGAACAATATCTAGCTAGAGGTTTGATATTGCAATCCTAATTAAAGATTGGAAAATCGTGAGGTGGGGTTAATTTGTGTTACTCAAATTCTATGGAGCTGTGTTGATTTATGTTAACCAAGAATATGGTTTTACAATTGCAATTCTATGTCTTATATTAATTTTTATTGAACAATAATTAGTTTTTTCTAAAGAAAAAACTATGGATTCTGATTTCACGGTGTCTTGGGTTTGTGTGGCCAGGCTTTGGTAGCAGGATTTGAGGGGAAGGTTCACAGGGGTGGCTTCTGTGAAAAACTGCCAGAAGCTTCCTCCAACAGAGCCAATGCCAGCCAGCTCCAGGCTGGACCCATTGCTGACCAAGGCTGAGCCAACCAGAGATGATGATAAAGCCTCTGTGATAACATATCTAGGAAGGAAAAAAATGTTATGGCACAGAAGTAATTGAGGTCAGAGAGAAGAGAAAAGGGAAGTGAGAGTACGTGACAGAAACAACTCTACAGACACCAAGGCCAGTGAGAAAGGAGGTACTCCAGGTACTGGAGTTGAGATTCTCCTGCAGCCTGTGGTGAAGAACGTGGTGAAGCAGGCTGTCACCCTGCAGGCCCTGGAGGAGCTACATGCTAGTGAGGGCAGGTGGATGCTTAAAAGATGGCTGTGACCCTGTGGGAAGCCTATATTTTAGCAGGTTCCTATCAGGACCAGCAGATCCATGGAGAAAGGCGTCCATGCTAGACCAGTTTTCCTAGTAGGACTTGTGACCTCATGGGGGATCCACGCTGGAGCAGACTGTTCTTGAAGGACTGGATCCTGTGAAAGGGATCTATGCTGGAGGTGTTAATGGAGAGCTGCGGCCTGTGGGAAGGACTCACACTAAAGAAGGTCATGGAGGCCTGCTTCCCGCAAAAGGAACTGCACCCTGGAACACGGGAGGGACTCCTCCCCCTGAGAAGGAAGCAACACAGAAACAATATGAACTGACCATAACCCCCATTCCCCATCTCCCTGCATAACTTGGAGAGTGGAGAGGGAGTAGAGCCTGGGAAGGAGGGATGAATGGGAGGAAGGTGTTTTTAAGATCTGTTTACCCTAATCATACCTGTTTGATTGTTAATGAAACTTATTTTCCCAAGTCAAGTGATTTTACCCATGATGGTAATTGGTGAGTGATCTCTCCCTGTCCTTATCTCAACTTATGATCCTTTCTATTATATTTTTTCTACCCTGTCCAATTGCAGAGGGGAGTGATAAAGCAGTTTTGGTGGGCATGTGGCATCCAGCAAGGGTTAACCCAACCCACACTGTTATTGATTTAAAACTAGAATAATGTGAATTTCTTCAGTTCTTATGTTACTGAAAACAATCTACACATATTTAGTAAACAGAATAACAAGATTCACATATGAAATCATCCTGAGGGAATAATTATTAGTGTAAGGTCCCTAAAACATTTTTAAATAAAAACTACCAACACAATTATATGTGTGAGCTTGTTTAGTTTTCAGCAAATCAGCAGCATGGACTCAAGAGCTTCTTCAGAGACCACAAAGGGAAGAAAAAAGCAACAATCTCTCAGTGAGCATGCATACCCTTCAGCTAAAGTGTATATGAATTCTATTATCCATTCTATTTCCATTTTTAAAATCCAAATTGAACATAGAAATAAAATAAATGTGAATTTATACATCCTGTGTCTGGGAAAGTTTTCTAAACATCTAAGTCTCTGTATTTAGTTCATGATAGAAGAAACATGCTTTCTCCTTTTTGATGATAATGCCACAGGAAACAAAACCAAGCAGGGGACCAACATAAATGCACTGTTGGAGTCTTATTCAATGTTATGTGTTATTTTCTTAGCTCTGAGAGTTGGAGGGTATGGAAATAAAAGCTTTCCGCAGAACAGCCCATATGGTGATCTCAAAATGTGTGATCAGCACAAAACAATTGCTATGACTAGTGTATGAGTGTACATTTCAGGGATTTTAATTAGAGATAAGAAAAATTTCATGCCCTCAGATGCCTGTTATGATTTTTGCCTTGCTATCCCCAAAATCCCCTTCTATTCCTATCAAAGTGCCATTGCAGAATCACAGAATCACAGTTATTAAGGAAAATGGACTACTAAGGAGTGTAGAGCACTCCACACTTTACATGTTCTTTCATTAACACTACCATAGGTATTGCAGTCATTAAGTGACACAGATACAGTCAGAGGCTTTTATTAATATATGAAATAACTCCTGGAAAAGTCAGAACAAATTCCTCCAAGTTCTTTATCTAGGGTTTGATGATGCACTTAGCCTTATTATCTGCAGACATGCCACAAAACTACACAGGGAGCTTGACCATTAACAGAGTAGATTAGATGCCTGCTGAACCTGCATTTCCCTTTTTATAAAAACAAGTACACATGGTAGTTTGCACTCAGTCTAAACCATGCTATGGAGTGGAAAGCGGATAAAGTTTGATTCTGAAGTGGAAAATGCACCTGCATTCTATAAATGAGGTTTAGACAGTATCTTCTGAAGATGAAATTTGTGTTATAGATAGAACTATAGAACTCTCCTCCTTGTGGAAGGAGAGTTATTCAAGTCAGCCCATAACGAATAGTAGTGAAATATATACTGCTGAGACTGACAGTCGCCACGTATTGCCATTGATACACAGAAGGAGATCACATATTAAGTAAAATCCAGCAATCTATGTGTGTTGCTATAAAATATGTATTCCAAGTTTGTACAGCATAAAAAGTCATGGGATTTTGACACTGCAAAGTTCATTAAGCAACCCCTGCAGAATTATAATTAAGGAGATACTCAGAAGATCGTTACCAGTAAGCTACTTTGCAGCAAAACAAAATAAATAAATAAATCCTTGCAGTAGGATATAAACACTGCTTTGCTTGGTGTGCTACTGTACTGACCAGATTTTAAATAATGTATGGTCTATGACTCGTAATAAAGTCATAGTCAGTCGTAAATGTGCAGCAATTTTTCTATGAGCTCTTGATCATTTGTCTCAGATGATGCATTTTTAAAGGTACTTAGTGTGGGTAGAAAAGATTGTAAATGAACACTTTACAATATAAATCTTGACTTACTACACAACAGCAATAAGAACTCAAGATGTTTGTACAAGATGGATACTAATAGAGTCTTCCCAGTGTGTATACTTAGCCCTAAAATAAAACTACAAGAATTCACAGGTCTACTGGTTGTTAGAGCTTTGTCTTCTATTTTCAAACTTCTCATTTTGTTCCATTCTTTTTTTTTTTTTTTTTAACCTTTTTTCCTCAGATGGCTTTTGGTATCATAAATCACATATGCATATGATCTCATAATCTTTTTCTGTTTCTGACAAAACCACAGTCCCCATCCTACAAAAGAAATGCAAATCAGGCAATGCCTTTTTTCCTACTGATTATTTTTCATGCATGGGTCCCTATATCCACTGTTTTGGAGTTGGTGTATTCTGAAGAAAAAAAGTTTTTTGCAGGGAATCCCATGAGCGTAATTTTCTGTCTAAACTGTCTCAGTTCAATGCTAGATGAGGTTGTTCTAGGTCTTGTGCAGTCATATTTTGAGTATCCCAAGAACTGAAGATGTCACAGAAATTTAATTTCACAATTGTTTTGTGAGATGATATCCAGTCTGGGCCAACATGCCAATAACTTCAGTGTGAGTTATGTGTTGGAATTATTTCTCAATAGACTATATGGTGTCACAACCTGTCCCTGAAGGTGAGGGTAACTGAGGTTCTTGTTAATAGAACCCTTGGGGAGGATTAGAGTGAACACTGAAGGACCTGTGCTTATATACATGTATATATGGCAGGGTTATTTCAGAACAATTTTGTTGAAATTGAAAAGAAATATGTAGCCTTTTTGGTTATTAGCTATAGAAATCTAGCAATATAAAAGTATCACTTAAGGAAATACATAAGAAAGAGAAAGAAAGGATAAAAGTAGATAGTGGAGAGGAAAGGTATCACCACCTGTGGATCCAGTGACAAGACTTGGTTGCAATTTAAGTGTCCATTGGTCAAAGTGATGGTCTCAGTCTTGATCAGTCAGGGGTGGGGAAGCCCACAAAACACACAGTTCAATGGTTTAACATACTTTCAGGTTCATGTGGGAATGCCCAGGTACCTCTCTCTGGCTGGGGGGAGTTTTACACTGTCTGTTAAAGCACTGGGGATCATGTGCAGCCTTCTGGTGCAAGGCCCCAGAAGTGAGTCTGGGAGTGCTTTGGAGGTCTCTGATTATTTAAGACCCCACTGTTTGGCACTGCTTCTCCTGCCTGTATAGCTAAGCCAGTTGTGCCTTATTAGAGGGAAATGGCATGATAGAAGCCATCACTCCACCTCTGCAGGATCTGCTTCTTACCAGCCTTTTTTCTTACTTGGCCAGAAAACAGCTTGTTTAAGACATCAGTCACATGTTCTCAGCTACACAATAAGTCACAGGACTCAACTGGTTTGGCTGATAAAACGTCAATCTGTTGTAGTCATCCCCTGGTGGTGGGTGTGCACCCCCTGTGTCTTATGTGGATCAGACATTTCACCACCGCACACATAAAACTCCTCTCCTCTTCCCCTTTGGTTGTGGGGTGCAAAGCCTGCTGCTTTTGCAAATGACCAGCTGTTTGAGTCATTAGTCCTTAAAATTTCAGCCTCTTGTATTAAAACTCCCTTGATTTAACATATCTCAGAGTTACAATTCTTTCCTCATCTTGATTGTATACATTTGTTTCATTTTTACTTTCTCAATATTATAAACAGCTTTTGAACAATGCAGAGATTTAACCTTTAAAATTTTGAGGTTTTACCTCATTTGCCTCTAATCATACCCATTTATTCTTTGTTCAGCAATAACCTTTGAAAACAAAGAAAATCAAGATAAGAGTACCTTTTGTATTTCATCGCAAATTGTGTACAATATGCTCTAATAATTCTTTCAGCACGCCACCTACACGGGGTCAACACTCTCTAAAAAGGCATGAAGTTCTCCCATTCCTCAGTTTCTCCACAGATCTTCCTTTTATCACTTCTGCTAGAGCATACATGATCTGGAAGGTTCTCCTGCTCAATTTAGCTCCATGACTACTACAAAGATGCTATTTTATGGTTAAAAAACTGTTGACCATGTCTTTCACAGCCCTGTAATGAATGTTGAGGTCCAGTGCGTCTTCCTGGGTCCTGGTAGACTGCTTAGGTCATGTTGGGTCAGTGCTATTAATTTATTCTCCACATTCTACCACAGCAGTCATTCTTTGCGTAATTTGCTAGGGAGTGTGCAAAATTACTCCTTTTTAATGACAGATATCTTGTTGTCCACTACAGATCTCAGTCAGCTCTTGCTTTGTATTCCTTTTCACTTGTGATGACATTCATAACATCCAAAATCTATTTTCAGTTATTGTTAAAGTGGGTTAGAGATAAATAGTGCACTTGTGTTAAAGGGCCAACTATTCATCAGTTCCTCCCTTTTAATTTTAACTGACCAGATGGCTTTACAGTTTGGATCTCAGTATCACTTGAGTGACAATACCTCCCATTGCTTCTGTAAAGTGTTTGTAATTCATCATGTGTTGCAAAAGTGTCTTCCTTTACAATCATGTCCTAGATATTAAGGAATCAGACTCAAGAATGAATTGAATGATCTAAAAAAAGGTATATGTGGCATTTGGTCTAAACACAGATTCAGAATTAATCAAATTTCACACAGGCTTAACTTCATACTTAAAAAAAAAGAATGAAATTTCAGATACATCTTTCCATTTCCTTTGCAAATTGTTTACTTACATTAAGTTGTGAGGGGATCTTTTTTCGTTCTTAAAACTATCCTAGCAAAAGCAGAGTCTGCTCTCAAAATCTACCAAAATTAAGAAAAATCTGGAAAAGTTATTAAAGAGCCCTGCCTAGCAAATATACTTTGTGCAAACAGAAAGTATATAAGAAGTACTAAGCCCATTCTTACCTGTTTGCTTTTAGCAGAAGAATGCCTCCATTTTGCAGCTAATGCTGGTTTTTGTATTACAACCGCCATGCTACTCAATAAAGGGCAGGATACCAGCTCTTCATTGTTTGGTTGGGGGTTTTGTAGTTGCTGTTGTGATTTTGGTTTTGGGGTTTTTTTTCTCTGTTTATTTTGATTTGGTTTTGGTGTTGTTATTGTTTTTTGTTTCTTTTTGGTTTTGCTTGGTTTGTTTTTTTTTAACCTGGCCATAAATTAAGCTCCTTACATCATTCTCTTTCTATATGTCTGTTTTATTTATTATCCAAACAATGGAGATTAGTTTTTTGAAAAAGAAATATGAAACTATGTCTTACAGTCTTAAATGTTTCTTTTAATTATTTGTTTACTACTTTGCATTATATATTTCACCCTCTAAAATAAAATTTAATAATAATTGAAACAGATAATATATCTCTCAAATTTACTTCTGTAGTTTCCTATAGTTATGTAACTTATAAAATGATCTATTATAGTTGTAAAGCAGTGTAAAAAGCTCTTCAATCTCTTAATAATTGGAACAGAATTTCATACCAGATAAAATTTCAGAACTGGATCAGTTGCATCCTTTAGCATTGCCAGGGAGATGATGCATATTTTCAGAAAGAGACTTGTGAGAGCACAAGTAGAATCAGGCAATCAGAAATGACTGAACAGTGTCAAGATTTCATGAGTCAAAGACACTGAAGGTAGCAAGATAGAAGTATCTTGTACTTGAGCAAAAAAATGAGAATGGGAACATTTTTTAAATCTCTAGTCTGGTCAAGATCACAGGTAAGACAATAATGTAAAGAAAGGTAAAGATGGAAAAAATGGCAGAATAACAGCAAACAAGCAAACATATGTTGTGCTGTTATTCTTTCACTACCTTGTGACAGCACAGGCCTGAAACAATATGTAGAAAGACAGTAATCCTTGTTAGTGGGAGAGGTAATAAAAACTCTTCTGTTTTGTAGCAGCTATGTTTGGTGCTGATGAGATGGGCTCATAAAATTTGAAGTTACGTAACTCTTTGCTTCTCTGTGCCTCCTGGATGAGAATATACAATACTTTGAAGGAAGATGGAGAAAGCCTACAAAATACAGCCTATCCTCGTTGGAAGCCAGAAATGTCAGGCATATAAGAGATGGAAGAAAGAAAATGAGAAGCAAGAAAAAAGCAATGAAGAAGCACAAGAACGTGTTGACACAGTCTTTGTTTAAGTGTTAGGGATGTTTTTGCTATCAGAAATAGAGTTCGTGATTGTTAAAAATAGGCATTAATCGGTTTTGTTAAAAATCATTTATTTCTATACCTCATGTAATTGCTTTTCTGTGATTGGTTGGCAAATGCTGTGGTGCAGTGTTACCACCCCCTTTTCCTTTGAATGGTTTGTATTTGCATGCTCTGCCCAAGTTCTGGCCCTTTCCAGAACCTTCCACCAGAACCCTATAAAAGCCGGTGCTACCCTTCAAATAAAGCTTCCTTTTTTCACCTCCTTTGCCTTGACAAGAGCCCTTAGTCCCATGCTCCTCTTTCCTACTGGGCCGTGTTGTATCCTGGCAAGATTGTTTCTGATGTTTCCATTGGTACTATGGTGCATTTTTATCTCTTGTCCTGCACAATAGTAAATGTAATCCATAATAAGGAACAGGAGGGAAAAAGGCTGTATTTTTAAGAAGCTAGAAACACTTAGAATAGCTTTCCTTATATCTCATTTTGTGAATAATACAAATATCTTGTATAAATTTTGGTTCCTTTCCAATCTGTGCAGTAGTACTGTGGTTTTGAGCACCATCAGAGCAAATTTGGTGTAATTCCTTTCTGTTCAAGATCATACAATACTTTTAGAGAAGCCACAAGAGAGATTTAGATTATACTTGATAAATTGGGTCATACAGTAGGTAGATATGAACATCCTGAACAGATAATTCAAATGCTGATTTATATGTCTATGCTTATTATTACTTTATTGTTGACAATTATACTTGGGAAGTAAAGAAAACTTGCGAGAAATAACAGTATCTTAAAATATATATGTCTCTTACAGACTCCACTATGAAAGGATTCCAAAAATTTATTAACAGGTGCTGTAGATTTTCTGATAGAAAAGAACCAAAAAAGAAACCCGAAAACTGCAAACACTATTTTCTCTTGATACCATCATGAAAATTTGTTCTAGGTTTGTAAATGCCACAATAAGAAATATAAAATATCAATGTATCTTATATAAAATAAGACATAGGTCTTTCAAGATGGGCTTTTTCTTCAGATTCAGACACTAGAATTAATTGTGCGTATAATATAGCTGTTAATAGCATTTTGTGAACTCTGCACTTTTGTTTTGTTTGGGTTACGAATGGAACTTTTATTTAATCATACTTTTAAGTGGGATTGGTCATGACCTTAAAAATGTCAATTGGTGTTTGCACTGCAGTTTTAACAAAGGCCATTTGAGGACTAAGTTGAAAACATTTATCAGTACACTAGGTGGTAGATGGAAGTGAATTGCACTGAGTACAGGCACACAAAAATCTCTTCAAAATGGGGAGAAAAAAATAATTAAAAAAAAAATTCTTTAACCAAGTAAATATTTTGATGAAGAATTTATCTTAACATACGAGTCATACAGTCATGGTCCTACAGATTATGATCTTGTATACAGACTCTGAGTCATCATATCCGTTCAGACATATTTACACTACCCTGCTTGCTCAGAGCTACTCAGATTACTCTTGTTTAAAAACTATATTTCAGAATAAAACATAAGCCTAAATATGCTTTTATGAGCTTTTAGTCATGTTAATTGGATCCACATTACATTTCAAGTTGATTTTCACAGAAAAACTGCAACAACTTAGCAGATGTGAAGTATCATGGTGCAGAACAACAGAATGCTGAAACCCTTTGTTTCGGCTGAGGTAGTCACATATGCATAGGTCTAAAGCTGCATTTGTTAGCATATATTAGCATAAATGAGCATAATATCATAAGTGAGATTAAAAAGTAATGTTATAAGGTAATACGTGAAAAGGAAATAATCATAAGATGAGAACACTCAAGAGGTGCTGAATGTGCCACAGATGACATTTAGATGTTTTTAAACATGGAATGATGAAATTGGACTAGTTAGCACTACTTTGACTTGAGACTGAAGAGCACTTTCTTGGAATATTTATAATCAGATCGGTTCACATTGATGATTTTATGATAAAAATACGTCTGACATAAAACACTGAGTTTTGATATGTTGATCCCAGAGAACAAGGCTGATCCAATTTATGATTTGCAAATATTGCCCCCACCAAAATTTTTCAGTGAATATGCATATTAAATATACTTAGAATAGTTTACTCTCTCTCTTTTTTTTTTTTTTTTTTTTTTTTTTTTTCGCGTAATGGA
>VWZG01001210.1:0-68549 GCA_013396735.1 Grallaria varia
ATTTAAACTACCACAACTACTAACAACAGGTCCAGAAGCTCCGTTAACGGCTTCACAAAGAGCTTTATTAGGTGAAATTTAGGGCTGTTTTAGAACCCACAGCTTTTATCTTGCTTGAACTGTCTCTCCTGTTTGTAAGAAGCACTGACAAACTTCAGCAAGGAGCTGTGCAAAGCCCCTTGAAATGGCAGATACAGGGCTCATCATGATGCATCCCAGCCCTCACCTGTAGACTGAGCTTTGAGGATGCACCCTGCTGCCTGTGGCAGTGCAGAGTCTGGGGGAAAAGCATCCTCTGAAGGTCTTGGGCAGATGTTGGGTGTTTAGGTTCCCACAATCTTTCTGTGGGAGAGCTAGTGCTGTCCTTTGTCAGGAAAAGGGAAAAAAACAGAGCTCTCCAAGGAGTCACAGCCTTCTTTGGACAGCCATCTGCTGTGCAGGTGGATATGTGCTCTACTGCCCACCTCCATGGGCTGCAGGGGCACAGCTGCCTCACCATGGTCTTCACTACATGCTGCAGGGGAATCTCTGCTCTGGCACCTGGAGCACCTTCTGCCCCTCCTGCTCCACTGACTGTGATGTCTGCAGAGCTGTTCCTCTCAGATACTCCCCCTCCTCTATTCAGCTGCTGTTGTGTGGCAGTTTTGCCTCCTTCTATAATATATTACGCCAGAGGTGCTGCTACCATAGCTAGTGGGCTTGGGCTTGGCCAGTGGCAGGTCTGTCTTGGAGCCTGCTGACACTTGCTCCATCAGACAGAGAGGAAGCTTCTGGCACCTCCTCACAGAAGCCAGCTCTGTAGCCATGCTGCTACCTAAACCCCAATACCACTGGCCAAAAGAGAGAGAGAGGCACATGAACCTTTCTGTCCACTGACTAAGGAGGAGTTTGCTGTGATGATGGTGATGACCTGCCAAAAAGGGCATTCTGCAAATGTTTTACTCACGTGAATATTTTGGTGGTACCACACATTTGAAGTGCTTTCACCTGTCTGACAAATCCAAGAGCCATCCATTGAGCCTGGCATTCACATCCTGTCTTGCTCCATTAAAAGCATGTTGCACACGGTGCCTTCCCTGCCAGAGATGCAGCAGTGTATGGTTATGCTTTTGCCCTGCTTTTGCTGGCAGCTTTATGAGCATCAGTGCAGGAAGGCTAAATAATGGAGTTCATGCTTGCAACTTGTCTGAGTGAAAAAGTATGATCAGGATATTCAGGTGCTGGGGGAACACTGGTAAATTAATGCCTCTTACCAAACACCTTTTCGGTAAAGACTAAGGTCTGCATTTTGCAGCACCCAGTCCTTGCTGTATTGCCAGTGTAAGGCATGAGGTCAGGCACTCTCACTCTATTAATGAAGTCAAACATCTGAACTTCCCAGTAGGCTATTTTGTTTGCAGTTGGACATTTAAATCAAGAAAGAGCCAGAAGAATGGAAAATGGAAAGGAAATGTCTGAAGTTTACAACCTGCACGTCCACACAAGCAGAGTTTGAAAGTAAGATATGTGTTCATGGAACATGAACAGGTGGGTGGCATTCTTCTTCTGAGGCTGCTTCATATGCAATGGCTCAGGCAGACCCAAAACTTAAATTTGTGCGTTCTGTGCTATTTAGGCGTTCATGATCATGCCAAGAAAAGACCAGCTTGTTGCTGCTCATTAAAAGTGTATTTTCCACAGAGAAAACCAATTTATAAGAAAAGAGTAGAAACTTTTTATTTTTGTCTTATTTTTAATGTTAACTCCATGCAAGGTTTCAGTAATGCAGCCCAAGCAGACATACTGCCAGTCCCAGTAAATATATATGGTGGTCGCCATCTGTGAGACTCAAAGTGGAAACCAGGTAGCAACTTTCGACACTGGAAGGACTAAACTGGTTAATGCTGTATTTGCAACAGTCTTCATTTTGAGGTGCAGGCTGCATTTTTAAGCTAGCTGTTAAACAGTAATAGCAACCAATGAGATCTCAGTCAAGAGGAGTGGAAGATCCCACAGCTGTTAGACATTTACAGGTTGTCATGACCTGACAAAATTAACCTTAAACAATACAAGATTGGGTCAGTCAATCTCAGAACTACTTGTAATTACCACCGAATATTTGATGAGGGTAGGAAATGTAACAGAAGATTCGAAAAGTGCATCATAGCACTTGCACAGCAGATTGTACTATACCAACCTGATTTCCTCCTGCAACAAGGTAAGAGATGGTGCTGACATGCAGGAAAAGGACACCTGGCACATCGTTCGGCACTGCCAAGGCTTTTTACACCTTCTCCTATGAGGTCCTCCAGAGCATGGTTTAAACGAGATTACTAGAAGGTGAATGTTGACTTTGTTGGCTGATTGCATCTGGTGCCAATGGTTTCTGGCCACAATGAAGAGGTACGTCAAGCAAGGTTTGGGATTGCTTTGTTTGTTTTCCTTCTCCCCATGCACACACCACCCTCCTCCCCCCCGCCTTTCCCCTCCCCGCCNAGTGCTTTTGTTATTGACCTGAATGCTGGACTGTGGCATGTGCTTCTGACATCTAGAGATGACGTTAACTGGGAGGCACTGGCCTGGAGCACAGGGATAGGACTGAACATGATCTTGGCAAACTGGAAAAGGGGTTTGGCTAATAAAAGGAATTACTCTGAAAAAGAACAGGCATAAACACTTATTTGTGCAAACAACTCATTTGCATTCCTACAGTATGTCTGGGAAACTTCTTCCCCTTCTGAAGGTTGACAAGCTGCTCCTGGGCACAGAGTAGAAAAGGAAAAATATGAAAAGCAACCTCATCAGCACAGGACACGAAAACGTGACATGTCATACTGCTTGTATGTGCTAACCAGAGATGTCCCAGGGGTGGTTTGGGCAGGGGAGGCAGGGGACATAGGGATGCCTGTTAGGGATACTCGTCCATGAAAAGGATGAACACAAGAATGCCTTCTGATGTCAGGTCCTTGGGTGCTGAGTGGCCATGAGGCCAGCTGAACCTGGAGAGGTGGCCTTGGAGATGCTTGGATTTAGAGGTAAGCACTGTGGAGGGGAAGAGCAGAGATGTTTTCCTTTTCCCCATCTCATTCACTCTCTATCTCCTTCCTTTTACCTTGTTTCTGTACAAATAAAATTGAGAAAAACAGGAACCACATCTTGGGGGACCGTGAACAGATATAATAAAAATGTAGCAAACACAGTTTATTTTGGAAGGCATGGGACGTCTGCCATCCTTTCCACTGAGACCGATGCACTGGGTGAGACTGGGTGGGATCAGGGCTATCTTCCTGCTGTACTGTGCAGGAGTATTGAGGCTCTTAAGTAGCAGCCTCCTGGCTACTGCAGCAGTGGAAAGAGGAATGGTATGTTTACAGCTGCTTTTATGGACCAGATGGTATGTCCAAACCAGGGCTTGTGTGCTCTGGTCATGGCAGCCATGGAGACGTGCCAACATTGCAGGTAACTGCCCAGGCTGGTAGGAGGGATGGAGCTGCAGACTGGGAGTGTGAGTTAGGGTTTAGCCTCAGCTGAGGCTAGAAAAGACTTTTCTTTCAATGCAAGCCCCTGTGCAACCCACACTCTGGTTTGGGTCTGTCTGTGCATACTCAGAAAGGGCAGCTCGTGTCCAAGGTCTCCAAGGAAACTGATGGGGGATGAGGGGTTTGTCCAGCAGCACATCATGTACTCATAGCAGAGCTGGCAGGAGCCCTAGTCCAGCTCATTGGGCTGCATCACTGCCCCGAACAGAGGTTGCTAAAGCACTTAGTGGAAATGCACAGCTGCTGCTACCACATGTGAAAAGGCAAAATAATCTGTTTACACATGGTTGCTGGATCTTTCGGGAAAAGAAAAGCAGAAGCAGGATAAAGACAGGAAAAAAAAGACAAAAAAGCTGTATGAGATGTAACGGAGATTACAGAAGCACAAAATATGCCAAGTTGGAAGGGATTCACAAGGATCATTGAGTCCAAATCTTAGCCCTGGACAGGACCATCCTCAAGAGTGACACCATGTGCCTGAGAACATCATTCAAGTGCTTCCTGAACTCTATCAGGCTTGGTGTTGTGACCACTTCCCTGGGGAGCCTGTTCCAATGCCCAATCACCCTCTGGTGGAAGCACCTCATTGTAATACCCAACCTAAACCCTGACACAACTTCAGGCCATTCCCTTGGAGCCTGCCACTGGTCACCACAGAGAAGAGACCAGTGCTTGCCCCTCCCCTTCCCCTCACAAGCAGTTGTAACTGCAATGAGGTCTCCCCTCAGTTTCGTCTTCTCCAGGCTGAACACACCAAGTGCCCTCAGCCACTTCTCATATGGCTTCCTCTCAAGGCCCTTCACCATCTTCATTGCCCTCCTTTGGACACTAGAAGCTGAATATCTTTCTTATATTGTGGTGCCCAAAACTGCACACAAATTCAAGGTGAGGCCACCCCAGTGCAGAGCAGAGCAGGACAATCCCCTCCCTCGACGGGCTGGTGATGCTTTGCCTGATGCCCCCAGGACATGGTTGGCCCTTCTGGCTGCCAGGGCACTGCTGACTCATGTTCAACTTGCCAACAGCCAGGACCTCCAAGTCTCTTTCTGTGGCACTGCTTTCCAGCATCTCATTTCCCCAGTCTGTGCAAACAACCACGGTTGCCTCATCCCAGATGCAGAATCCAGCACGTCCTGTTGTTGAACTTGATATGGTTGGTGATTGCCCAGCTCCCTAATTTGTCAAGATCTCCCTTCCAGGGAGTCAGCAGGTCTTCCCAGTTTTGGGTCATCTGCAAACTTAGTATCCCTTTGAGTCCTGTGTCCAAGTCATTAATGAAGATATTGAAGAGCACAGGGCCCAGGATGGAGCCCTGTGGAACCCCACTAGTGACAGGTAACCAGTCTGATGTTACACTATACATCATTACCCTCTGTGCCCAATTGCTCACCCACCACATGATGTGTTTATCAAGCTGTGCTGGATGTTTTGTCCAGAAGGATCCTGGGAGACAGTATCGAAAACTTTACTGAAATCCAAAAAGATCACATCAACTGGCTTCCCTTGCTCAGCTAGGTGGGTCACCTTGTCATAAAAGGAAATCAGGTTTGATAAGCAGAACTTTCCTCTCATGGAGCCATGCTGGCTGTGACCAGTGACTGTGTTGTCATTCAGGTGCTTTTCAATACCTCCCAGGATAATCTTCTCCATAACTTTACCAGGCACTGAAGTGAGACTGACAAGCCTGTAGTTTCCTGGGTCCTCCTTCTTGCCTTTCTTGAAAATTGGGACATTTGCCAGCTTCCAGTCATCTGGGACCTCTCCAGATTCCCAAGACTGCTCAAAAATCATTGAGAGAGCTTTTTTGTTGACATCAGCCAGCTCTTTGAGGATTCTTGGGTGAATTCCATCAGGCCTCATAGAATTGTAAGGATCCAGCTGGAGCAGCGGATCCCGCACAATTTCAGGGTTGACTAGGAGTTTATCATACTGAGAGAAAGGTACAGCTGCAGTTACGTACAGTACAGAGAAAGCTGAACTGTGTCTTGAGCATCCCCTCTATGGCTGCCCATTCAGCTTGGGCATGGACAGACCAAGCTGGAAGGGTGTGAGGATAAAGAGGATTCTGCAGAGAGTGACAGAACACAGGCAGCAGTTTTGGACTCCCAGGAGAGTCACTGTTCTGCTGTGAGATTCATGTTAGAGTCCAAGAATGTGACCAGCTCACTGGAGAATTTTATTTGGACATATTAGTCAGACAGCATCAAATTCTGACCAAAACTTTACAGGATTGGCAGGGAAACAATCATCTTCATCTGACCTTTCTTGGTCAAGCTGGAGGAGTATACCCTTGCTCTGCTCATATGGTAAAAGCAGTCATTCCTCACAAAGATGCTTTGAGGCAAGACCAGTGAAAATAGCCTGTTCTAGGAAAAAAACCCAGCCACTAAATTTCAGAGAGTTTTCATAAAAAGCGGAGCAAAAATCCCTCAGAAAAGGATCCTCAAGGACTGTTTTACCCATGGCAGTAAAGCTCTTCAATGTACCCTTTCATGCCGGGAGGACCCAGCCCAGCCCAGCCCTGGTGTCCCTCTTTTGGCCTCTCTATGGTCAGCCACGGGGGCTGCAGGCACAGAGTGTTCTGGCATCTTCCCTTGGGATGCTGGCTTACTGGTACCCACCCCAAAACTGCAACCAATGGGTGCACACCTTGGGGCCGATGCAACTCAGCCTATGCTGCTGTAACTGCCTTGCAGCTCCTTGGGGACCCTGTTTGCAAATGGTGCCTAGGTAGGTGCAAGCACTCTTTTTGGTGGTAAGGCAGAGGACCTTCTCATTGGATGACTCTTATTTGCACTGGCATGGGAGCAGTGCATTGCTCAGTGGGGATGCATGGCCAATCCCCCACCAAAAATCCCATGAGAAGGGTGGGGGGCCCGCTGTCATAGCACTGCCAGGCTGGTCTGAGTCAGGAGCTGCATCTGCAGGCAAAACACAGGCTACTGGGACCCCAGGTAGACAGGCTGTGTACCTTTGGGAAGTATCAGCAGGGCTAAAAGCCTGTTCTCAGGCCTGCCACTCTTTTGGTCCTGGGGCAGGCAGCTGGGGACAAGGGCAGCTGCTGCCCAGTGTCTCCTCCCAGCAAGCAGGAATACACCAGCTCTGACCTGGATCTTTCCAGACAAGCCTGAACATCTCAAAATACACTTATGATGCAACTGGATTCGAGTTTTGGGTTTTTTTTTCTCCTTTGTCCTAACAGGCATCTTCTTCAGGAGGTATGCAACATCTTGTTGCATCAGTCTCACAAACTGATCTGGTGAGCAGTGCTGCTGATGCAGTGGCTAATAAGCCAGAGGGAACCTGAAATCCTGCAATTTTCTAGAGAAACTTTGTGAGGACTAAGCAGCCCAGAGCCTGCCCTGGCTGTCAGGCTGCAGAGCTGCACCACTGGAGGATCTGCAGGCATTTGAAAAAAGGGAATGGTAAGCCCAAACCCACTGCATCTCAAGACTATTTTTTTAGCCGCTGGAGATTTTTTTTTTCCTCACTGTTTCCAGTTATTCACTGCTTTTGTCATCCTGGTGATCCTCTACATGACTGGATGTGTGGCTCTCCCAGGGTTTCTTGTATACTCCTCTGTCTGCCTTTGAGGCAGAGGGAAACTGGTAGTGGTGACATGTGGCACTTTTCCCTCTGCATCCTCCACTCCCCAGCACACCTCTGAGTGCCCCAGCAGCCACTGTGTGCAAACACTGCTTGGCAGTCATGGGCTGGCAGCAGTACAGCCTGGGAGAGGAGTTGGAAAGTCCCAGTTCCAGCCCAGACTGTATCTCTCCATCTCCAGTGCATGGCTGGGCAGATTACTTGATGCCTGCACGTTAGTTTCCCCATCTTTGTAGATGACATCAATACCTGCAAGTCTTGCTATGGAAATTAATTACATGTGTCTGTGGGCTGCAAACAGGCCAAGCTCACACCCACCTGCAGAGCATCTGACCTGTAATGCTCAGGACAGCAGCCTGGCATCACACCAATCACACTAATCAACATCCCTGCTTGGCATTGGCAGAAGAGTGTCAAACCAAACCAGCTGCACCAACACATCGGTCCCAGGAAGAACTGAGAATGGCAAGAGCATCCATTCCATCTACCCACCATATCTAAGCAGAGATGGCAGAGGAGCTGGAGCTTCTTGCACCCTTATGTAAAAGCCTGGGCTTTTGCCTTGGCAGCCAACTCTGCCTTTGAGTGCCAGAGATTGAACAGTTCTATAGCCCCGTCATGGTACAACAGGATGCCACACAGGACACAGCACTGCTCTTGGAGACCAACCCTGGACTTTGACATAACAGCCGCATGCTAGTTTGAGAGATAGGGGCCAGTACAGTTTCCTGTTAGTCTGCAGAGGGACAGCGGCTTTGTTGCCCTGGGGAGGCTCTGGACTTTCCCCACTGGACCCATCAGGTTGTCTGCTCAGGGTCCCCCTTGCCCTGTTCCCTGCCAGGTGAAAGCACCCCTGCTCCCTGCAGGTGGTGTGGCACTCCCTTCTGGCCATAAAACACCTCTCTGGGAGGCTGGCTGCACCCCAGCACTGTGGAGATAGGCACCATGTATACAGGTCCTCCACAGCAGCTGAGACAATTCCTTCTCCATGTGGCTGCTGTGTGGAGTAGTGCGGCCCCTGCAAGGGGTCTTACTGTGGGGCAAAGCAGGGCAAGGCTGCAGGGCACTGGCTACTGTGGGTCTGGTGCAGTGCTTTGTAGCCCCAAAGATGCCTGGCTGCCCCACTGTACCTGCATGGGCAGGACACAACTAAACCTCCCACCAACACGCTTTTGATGTTTTTAAGCTAGGAGAAGTCACTTTAACTATAGGCAGCTGAGCTGGATTGTCTCTTGCAGACCGCTCTCCATCCATGCCTCAGTACAGAGCAGGGTGATGTGGAGCTGGCATGAGTTGCCATGACTTCCTGACACATAGCAGACACTGGTGCCTCTGTGCACATGTGTGTGCATGAAGGAGGTATAGAAAGGTTCATGTGATGGGGATATCAGCCATGAAGGTTTTCTGATAACAGAGATTTTCTGGATTAAGTGCTGCCCAAGTCACTTAATTTCCCAATGGAAATTCTTGGTGTGTAGGACTATGTGGAAAATCCAGTTGTGATCTTGTTGTGCTTTGATAGGTATGCACCCTGTCTGTTATTTTGTGCTGTAGCCCCTTGATGCTTCAGATAGATCCTGATCTTTGGTTTGATTTGAATTGCAATAAATTACACAGAAGAGCCTCTGAACACTGATTGCTGGGAATATCTGCAGCTGCTTTTGGGTCCAAAGGCACTCACTGGTGATGAGAACTGAACTGAGGGAGACAGGGGACCTGAACCACATCTCAAATGTGAGAGGGTCCTGAACCTTTCTGGGTCTAACAAGAAGTCTGACGTGGCACTTTGTGAAGGTAACTTCTTGTGCAAGGCTGAACCTTCACCTGCACATGAACAGAGAACTCAGGAGAAAAAGGAGAGTCTATGACCTTTGGAAGAAGGGGCAGGTAACTCTGGAGGATGACAAGGACATCAAGATGTTATGGAGGAGGAGGGCAGAATAACAAAAATCCAGCTAGAACTTCATCTTGCTATTGCTGTAAAAGACAATAAAATGTTTATAAAACACATTAGCAACAAAGGAGGGCTAAGGAGAATCTCCATCCTTTATTAGATGCAGGGGAAACATAGTGACAAAGAATGAGGAAAAGGCTGAACTGCTTCATATATTCTTTGCATCCGTCTTCAATAGTAAGATCAGCTCTCCTCATGTATCCTGAGCTAGAAGACAGAGATGTGGAGTAGAATGAAGCCTCCATAATTCAAGGGGAAATGGTCACTTGTGGTGTTCCCCAGGGCTCAGCACTGGGGTCAACCATGTTTAATATCCTTATTGCTGATCTGGGTGAGGGGATTTGGTGCACCCTCAGTCTGTCTGCAGATGACACCAAGTTGGGTGGAAATGTTGATCTGCTGGAGGGCAGGAAGGCTGTGCAAAAGGATCTGGACAGGCTGGATTGATGGGCCGAGGCCAACTGTATGAGTTCAATATGGCCAAGTGCCAGGTCCTGCCCTTGGGTCACAACTACTCCAGGCAGCACTGCAGTCCTGGGGAAGAGTGGCTGGAAAGCTGCCCAGCAGAAAAGGATCTGGGGATGCTGGTCGACAGCAGATGAACAGGAGCCAGCTGTGTGCCAAGAAAGTCAATGGCATCTTCACCTGTATCAGGAATGGTGTGACCAGCAGGACAGGGATTGTCCTCCTGTACTTGGTACTGGTGAGTCCCCACCTTAAGTCCTGTGTCCAGTCCACTTCCCTTCAAGAAAGTCATTGAGGTGCTGGAGCATGTCTAGAGAAGAAGAATGAAGCTGGGAAAGGGTCTGGAGCACAAGTGTTATGAGGTGCAGCTGAGGGAACTGGGGTTGTTTATGCTCAAGAAAAGGAGGCTCAGGGGAGTCCTCATCAGTCTCTACAACTTCCTGAAAGGAGGTTGCAGCCAGGTGGGGCAATCTCTGTTCCCAGGTAACAAGTGACAGAACAAGTGGAAATGGCCTCAAGTTGCATCAGAGGAGGTTTAGATTGGATATTAGAATTTTATTTTTTTTTTCACTGAAAGCATTGCCAAGCATTGGAAAAGGCTGCCCAGGGAAGTGGTGGAGTCACCACTATTGAAAAGACAAGTAAATGTGGCACTTACTTTAGTGGCGGTCTTGGTAGTGCGAAGTTAACAACTGGACTGAATGATCTTAAAGCTATTTTCCAGCCTTAACAATACTATCATTCTGTGCTTCACTTTTGCTGCTCAGCTTTTATCTGTATTGCCCTAAGGCCCAATTATAGATCTTCTTGGAAATGTAGGTCCAGAGTCAGGGCTCCACCTTCTAATTCTCAGTGCTTAAGTGCTTGATGGTTTTTAAAGTGCCAGTCCATGCCAGTCATCCATACCCAGTCAGACTGCATTCTTCATCACTTTTGCAACTTCTCATGAATACCCTGAGTCTCAAAAAAACCCCAGTAGCTTCTTGAAAGAAGAAACACAAGAAACATGCTGGATTGAGCTCTCTGATTGTACAGTGTGTTTATCATGCTGTTTATCAAGCTAGTTTTAAACTAACTGAACTGATGAAATCCAGTGTTTCCTCAGAGGGAGCCTAGCCCACTGGTAACCCTTAAAGCCTGTATGTTTTTTGGGGCAATAGGGTATCTAATCTACTTTTCAATCCTATTTTTTTATATATCTCCACAGCCACACTCAGTGACTACTTTCTGAAGTGTCCTCAAACATGGTATTTATACACAGCAGCCACTTGTGTCTGGTTTATATAGTCTTACCAGGGATGAAGTCAGGAGAACCCCATACTTGCAGAACATTTAGGTTGCAAAATCACACTCTGAGCAAGAGGGAAATGCTGGGCTGTACCAGTTGTGCTGTGCAGTGCAAGCCTTGGTGCCACGACCAGGATCTGCTTCCCCCCTCCTGGCTGTGTTTATCTTTCCTTATTTATCTGTTTGTTCAGAGCATCATGACTCCAGCCCTTGAGATATTCCTACTCCATTTCCCAAATGGACAGCAGCTGCCAGAAGTCACTTACTTCATATGACAGCATATACAGAATTGGCAGCAAGATTATCTCACTAGTGCTAGCCAGAGACAAATTGCAATCTTGTGGCACCAAAACTGAGATGAAACAAAGATCACAGAAGCTCTGTTGCAGCATTTCCCTTGTGCTGTGGGCTGGTCTTTGTTTTACACTCTGTTCTCCTGCCTAGGACTCTGCCTGTGTTGCTTCTTCTCAAGCATGAAACCCAAAGCAGGTGTGGGTGCGAAGAGGCAGGACACCAGCCTGCCTGCACAATTCCCTCCCCAGGAGCATATTCATTTTGACATTGNTCAGGAAGAACTGACTTGTCTTTTCTAACTTTAATTTCATGTCATTTCCCTTTAACATGGTTATTCTTCCTTCATGTAATTTATTCTCACAGGTGCTTACAGCACTTCCCTGAAATAAACTGGATTAATTAATGAGCTGTTTATCCCTTACCCCAGATTGTTAACCAAGCTATTTAATAAAATCAAACCAGACATCTGGCCTAGCAAGACCTGACTGGGCAGCCACCTCTTTTATCAACCTCCTGCCTTCAGCTGACAGCAAATATTCAGTGCCAGGCACTTAGCAGCCACCTCACCAGTGTCTGCAGGGCAGACACAGTTTTTCATATTTATTATAATCCCATCATGACTAAGGTTGCAGTCCAGAAGGATGCTTAAACTTGTTTTTAACTGGTGCAGCTAAGTACCCTTAATGGCTGTATGACATGACTATATACTTAAGTGCTTTCTAAGCTGCAGCTTTACTGAGGTTTCTGTTCTTGTCATACCACATAGCATCCCATTTTGCCATCCATTTTTTCCTAGCATGGAAAAACCTCCCCTTTCCGGAATTCCCCAAATGCCCCATGCCAAGTGAGATGGATCTGGAGTTGTGTCTAGGCTCTCCTTGGGCAGAGCTGCAAGGCTGTCCCTGTTCAACACTGCCAGCAATGACTGTAGGCACTTTTGTCCATATCCTACTTCTGGGGATGGACTATGGCCCTTCCTGGGCTCCCATGCCTGGTGCCTGCTGTTAGTGCCTGGCTCCACCCCTCTTCTCCCAGGGTGGACAAGCAACAGCAGAGCCAGGACAAGGTCCACTGGGAAGGTTTGATTTTTGCAGAGGATGTTGAAAATCAGCCCTTGGCTTGGAGAATCATTTGTCTCCCTGGCTGAGTGAGGGAAGGTCATGCAGACTTGCTTTGCTGCTATGTGTGGTTCAGATGCTCCCAACTGACATTACAGCCCACTAGAAACAGACAAGAACAGTAATTTTCTTTTTAATTCCCTTGACACTGAACAATATTTGGGACCTGCCTAATGTGCACAGAGGTAGATGGAGTCATTGGACTCCTGTGTCCCATGTACCAGCCCAGGACCCTGTTCATCACATCATCTATCAAGCTACAGCCCTGTAGACAGAGCTGCACAAGCACAGATACACAAATCAGTTGTGAGCCACAGCAGTGAAGCAGGTGCCAGGGAAGAGGGTGAATCACCGCTGCTGCAGAGCAAGGCAAAAAGGGAGCAGGATCTTCTTCCCAGGTATTGCAAGCCCATCTGGACACACCTCTGCTCCATGCTATTGGTGTCTGCCTGGAAAATGCAGACAGGCCCCCAGCCGCTGCAAGCACAGCCTGTACTTGTAAAACAAAAAGCCTGGCCAGGGAGTGCAAGAGGAAGGGATGGCAAGTCAAGGTAAGGCGGCAGCAGCAGCTGGAAGAGTGCGCAGCTCCTCAGGGCTGCTGTTGTATGTTGCAGAGGCTCCCAGTCCTGCTTGCACCAGCAGTTGCACAGCTTCATCACCCTTCCCCCTGTACTTCCCTCCCAGCCAGCAAGGATGTTGCTTTCATAACCAAGGAATCCTGGTCACTACTGAGTTAGCTGCAAAAAATCATGCCACTCCCAGCTGTGAAGGAAGCACTACAGCCAGGATATTGAGAACAATGCAAAATAAACGGACCATGCTGTGAAAGCAGTTAGGAGGGGAAAGGAGGGGAAGGCATGACTAAGAGCCTGGAAAGCCCTGGGTTTGTTTGCCGGGTATAGATGAGCAGGGAGTGGCAACTGCTGTGATTGTTCTTTGCCACCTGATTGCATAAGATCCTGAGGCTGCTAGGATAAAGCACAGCAAAATCGTCATCGAGGAAAGAAGAGTGCTGACTGGAGATGCAGAGTCAGTCATTGCTACGTTCCTGCTAGGTGGTGCAGGACAGGAGCATCACAGTGACAGCACAGCAGTCTCCTTTTTCTGGCCTTTGCCATGCATGCAGACGCAGGGTGCAAACAGAACTGGTGCTGGTCTTGGCTGAATGACATTGTCATAGCCTCAAAGTTTCAGGAGAGAAAGAGAGAACTTGAGTGTTCAGGACAATCTGCTCAGCAGATGTTAGTTGCAAATGAAAATTTGAAAGAGGAAGGTTTACATTCAGCAAAGATGCTAGACTGGAAAGATCAAGGTTAGTGGTGGTCCATTGAGTTAGCAACGAGGTGTGTGGATGATATCTGCAGAACAGCTGCCATTAGTAAAGATGATAATGTTATTTAAATCTCACCAGTGTTTTTAAATCTGCAGCACCTTGGTATAGGAGGAAGAGTTCATCTGACCCATAGAATGGAAAGGCTTGAAGCAACTTTCTTGTGGTGACACAGCCTGCCACTGGCTGGGAGAAACTCACACAAGGCCGTGCATGGTGCTTCTTGTAGCACAGAGTGGTCACACTGGTCCATCTACATGGCTGACATCTGGCAGGATGAACCAGCCTGCACTGAACAATCATGTCAGTCAGCTTGTGAAGAACATCAGCTTTTGTAGCGTTTCAAACTCAGCTGGGAGAGGTGGCAAGCATGTGACCTTGATGTTGCCAGATACTGGCAACACGTCTGCCTAGAAAGCAAGGCTAAGTGCAGTCCTGCTCCTGGGAGAGCGTAAGTGGGACAGGTGTATGAAGAAATGCTTTGCATCATGCACATGAATGGAAATAACCTTGGAGAAATACATCAATAATTGTACTGCATATATTACCTGGCCTGTCTCCAGCTACCACAATGCCTGTCTCTTGCTGCTGGAAATGTGTGGTCAAGGTATGTTCTCCCAGAAAAGAATCTCCAGTGCAGTAAAAGCACCAGGGATCTCTTCTGCAGTGAGGATCCAAATTGCTCTAAAACAATTCTGAAATGCACAAACTGTTCCTGTGCTGAGACACAAAAGAGATCCCAGCTCAAACTGTTAAGGTAAAAAGATACCTCCTTACAGTAACAACCGCTGGCACACACTTACCCTGTCTGGTGTCTCACCATCAGAACCAACACTCAAACCTTTCCCAGTGTATTTCCAAGCAGAGAGACATAGGTGTCAGTAGACTCCCTTCAGCATTTTAGCTTGTTCAATTTTCGTACCAAAGAGAACAGGGCCATGGAAAAAGCCTGTTCTTACCACACTTCCTTTTAAATAAGGCAGTGCTCTGTATTTCTACAGCACGCACATCTGGCTCTGAGTCCACATGCAAAGGCAGCCCAGCTGTTCCCACTCAGGATTATCACCAGTATTTAAAGTACTGCAAATTTGAGATGTAAATGTCTATCTTTTCTATAAAATACACATACAATCTCAGGGCTTCATTAACAGCACTGGCTGTAACCTCACATCGCCTTTTGGTCTGCTAGCTTAGGGTAAGGCTTTAAAAAACCTTTTGCATTTCCAAGTCTTCACTTATGCCTATGTATCAAAACACTGAAAGGCTTAAAACATTACCTCCAAAAACTCCACACCATAAATCTTATTGTATCATATGTGCTTCTTCTTTAGAGGAATAGTGTTTGAGTTACAAAGTTTTCTTTCTGCTGCAGTACATTTTTGCCTCATCTCTCTGTGAATATGGATGTCTCTATGGCTTTAAAAATTCCAGCACTGGTGTAGTATGAAACAAACCATACTAAACATACAAACCCATACATAACCACACCATACAGCAGACGTAAATAGTGAGTGAGCAGGTTTTAATCCATCTCTTTATGCCTGTGGTAAATATGGCCCTTATAGGTTTTAAAATGCGCCCTAGCAGCAGAAAGGATTTGAGAAATTAGGTGCTAACTGCATTTTTATCTGCAGATCAAACCTGGAGTAATCCTGCACATCATTTTTAGATTTCTGGCAATTATTATGTCTTTTCCTTCGAGTGGAGTTTCATTTCCCTAATACTTGGGCTTTGCCAGCAGGTCCTAAAGAGTAGGTTAATATTGTTGTTGTGAGGCATTAAGAAAAGAATGCAATGTTGCCTCTATATGGGTACTAAACAGGGTGCAACTTTATTTACAGTGTAAAGTGCATCACATGTAAGTCATTTAAAACACACAACAAGCAGTGACATAAATGACAATACAATACAGGGTAGGGAGTGGAAAGTATTGCAGCAAGTATCAAAACATCATCAATAACACTAATATAACAGCCTCTAGTTTCAGCTACTCTGTCCTAACACCACATCTCCTTATAAAATGTGTTGACTGGGTTGATCCCGGGACTCCATGTACTAGTCACTAGTGTGAAGCTGGGGTACTAAAACCCATCCTGCAGCCCTAACTCTTCAACAATATCCTGCCAGTTCTAAACACTCTCCTCACCACTGCTGCTCTGCTCTGGAGATGACCAGGGCAGAGCCAGGGGACATACCAGAGAAGCACACTGAAAAAGGGACAAAACCATGAGCATGACACCTACTTTTCTCACCTACACACTCTTTCCCTTAAGAAGTCCTGTGTTGCTCACCAAAGCTTCCCTTCATTTGCTGTTAAGGCAGCAAGGAGGTTAAGGAACAAAGTGCCTACGAATGGTAGTGATCATGGGTTGAAATGCGGACATTACTTACTGAACACTAACTTCAGTCAAAGCTGTAAACATCAGTGGCTGTGGAGCTGGGAGACAGAAGATTTTTGCTAAGTGCTAGCAGAGTCCATTACAAAAAGAAGGTTGTGGGAGCTAAAACCACAACTCTTCAGCTGGTTGCAGCTCCCACCGAGAAGGAATCTACATTCACATTAATCTGATCCCCTAATGACTCCTATTCTTTCCTATCAGTTTTTCCTTTCAATTGGCTGAAAGCTTTACTGGCTCACAAATTTGCTTGTTTCTTCCTTCCCCATTTCTGGTGTTGGGCTAACAGCCATCAGTTACGTGTCAGTATTTATCAGAGCCCCATTACTGTGAGCTCATTTTGGTGTTGTATCACTTCCCTGTATAAAAATTCATGCATAAAAGGAAGGTACATTTATAAAGGGGGAGGGGTGGGGCAGTTGTGTACACTCTTAATCCAGGGGGTAACTAAGCAGGAATGCTGCAAAAGGTGAAATTTATTTCTTCTTTTTCTTTCCCAATGCTGACTGCAAGTTACACCTTTCTATTAACACTGGGAAAAATGGAGCTTCTGATCAGCGACTCTGAGGTTTCTGACTCCTAACATCTTTCTTAGTCAGACTTTTTGCTAACTGACAACAATTACCTAACATATGACTTTGAAAAATGCATGTGATTTTCACCTTGTAATTCCACCACCCTACTTAATAATAGGTAAATCCTAGCATCTCAGTTCATCAAAGCATAAGTTAATGATGGCATTCAGGTGTGTTATCCTCAGATGCAATGGGAACAACAGTCTGAGAATGAGAAATCTGACACCATGTGTGCTCTCAGTATTTCTGTCAGCTGAGCATTTCTGCCTGTGTGTGTATTCAAGAGAGGCCTTTACCACTTCTCTGAGGGTTCTGCATAATAAAAATACAGCCTTTTGGCAAGCAGGTAACAAAGTACACCTGTGAATGCATCTGGTCTCTCCTCTCTCCATCTTAAGGGCAGTCAAACTTTGGGACCCTGACCCCAGATACCAAAAACATTCACCTGGCAGATAGCTGTTAGATATGTACTTCATTTACACAGGAAAGGGATGGTGGTTACAGGCTGGTGGTGAATCCCATGGCAAATGGAAAGTGTAAGGTTGAGTGGTCCACCTACTGGATCCTGGATTTTCCAGCTGTAGAGCTACACCTGAACTGCCTATAGGCCAAAAAGCCTCAAAGGCTCTTTTTGGATAGACTTGGTCCATCTTTCTCTGAATGACATGATGGTCTCTTGTCTTTTTTACATTTTTGACTAAGTTACCATGAAATCTCAGGTAAAACTTATGCCAATGCCTCTCATTAAATCACTCTCCAATTAAGTTAATGTCACACAAAATACGTTACAGAACCCTCTTCTTATGCTCACCAGAAACTGTGGTTACAACACAGACTTTGTCACATGTAGTTATAATTTATACCAACTTAAGTTCAGAAACAGGCCCAGTGCAAAGTTTGGTGGCTCAGTTAGCCTTGCGTAACACTTCTTTACTGTTTAGTTGCTGGACAGTATGTTTTGGCAGCTGGTAAGCAGAATTGCCACATTCTGTTTAATCATGGTTGGCAGTATAAGTAATACAGTTTAATTAGCTCACTGTATGTAAGAAATGGGAGGGACTTCACTTTACACAACCCCTCAGTGCACTGTAGGAACATTTACACTTGTATGTGTATGTGTGTATGACGTCTTTGTAGCAGCATATATTTGATAATACTTTTGTAAATGAAAAATACAGAGGAGTTCTTTAAAAATTGAAAGGTATTGTAAAAATGTATCACAAAATAAAATACAAAACAAGGGAACTGAGAGTGGGGAAGGGAAGCAATGGACTTGATTTACAATGCATTAGATTCCAATGGTGCCTAGGCTGAAGGGTATCTGAATACAGAACTGCTGCTCCGATGTTAAAAGGGATAGAATCCAGCCTTCCGTTTCCTGCAGAAACAAAGTAAGATCAGTGCTGTACAGAACATACCAAATGAGATCAACAGTGAGGCACAAGAGTATGGTGTCTGAACTTGTACCAGGAATTAGAGTGTTACAGCTGAAGATGGCATATTGACAGGGGAAGAGACTGGACATGGGGAATAGAGATATCTGACATTTAATGTAAGTCATGGTTCATCACAGAGTGGTTTAGAGCTAATCTTGTCCTGGATGCTGATAAAAGCTTTTAGCCCTTTCAGCTTTCCCTTACAAATTATACCTTGTTAACTTGCAATAGCAAGTCTTTCCTCTCATGCCATTTACTACTGTTCTGACTGTATGTTTTTTCAGTCCTCAGAATGGTATCAAACCCCATACAGAGCCACAAGCAGCTGAGGCCAAAGCTTAATAAATTATGAAACAGAACTCAGTTCCTGTTTCTGTCCTCTTCTCTCCACCCACCCAGCCCTGGTTGCGAAACTTCCTCTCAGACAGCTCTTGAAGACTGCAAGCCTGCGGGATTAATGGCCATTCTTCTCTCAGACTTCACAATGCTGCACAGAGCTATGGACGTAAAAAAACCCCAGCAAAATAACGAAACGAGGAGTCCAGTTTGGTAATAGCCTGAAACTCTGATTTGCCTTGGAGATAAAATCCATTATTTTTGGCTGTTATATCCACTGGATAAGGGCTTCTCTGCTTCATGTCCTAAATGGAAATACTATCAGACTTCAGATATGGACCTTCCACTCTAAAGCTGGATACCGGTTGGCAATACATCAAGTTGCTTCACTAAGGCATATATCATCACAGCTGACAAATGAACACTGTTCATTTTGGACAATGTAGTTTCTCAAGCAAGCATCTGTTTTATAGTTTTAAGATAAACTGCGTATCAGAGAGATAGGGAGGAATGTCTGTCACTATCTGTCCAGAAAGAAGACTAGAAAAGATGTCACAGGTTTTGTGTGTCTCCCAGATAAAAATATGAATATTGTCTGCTTCTTCTTTACAGGATAATGATCAGTGTGTTCAGCAGCAGCCTGTGCAAGCTGAGGTATAAACATTTTTGCTTGCATCTGTTTCATGGCCGTAGCTGCCAGGTGATTTGAGCTGGGACTTGCCTCAGAGACACTGTGCTGTACTCTTTAAAGGATTACATCATTCAAGAAGACCTATTATTTGTAACATCTGTTGCATGACCCTGGCCTTAAACACGGATCCAGCTGACGCATATAGAGTTCAAAATGAGCACTAGTAAACAGTAGGCCACCAAAATTTCCTGAAGAACATTCTGTATTACACGTCAAAAAACCACTTCCATTTACATTATGAAATATCAATCTCCACACTACAGGTGTGCCTGTCTGCTTACATGTAAATGCCCCATTTAATGAGTTTTCTAGAGGTTTGGCAATCCTTTTGCAGAGTACTCTCTAAGGTCTTTCCAGTTTGACCATAAATCATGAGTCATCTGAAGGTCACTGATTTTCAGGGTCTAGAGATGCTCAAAATTAATTGCATATTCTTTATATTTAGAGTTTAGTAGGGTGTGAGTCAGCCTAGCTATGGGATAGTGCTCAGCAACACTTACCTAGAGCAGTCATGTCCAGCCCACGATGAGGGGCAGTAGCACCGATTTGGTCGTATGCACTTCCCGCCATTTAAGCAAGGCAACTGGCAAACAGCTGCATACAAATACACGCACACAAAGTTGCATTAATGAGCACACCCACAACAAGCTGGTTAATGAGCAGGGCATTGAAAATTCACCCTGCATTATTTTGTTAAGAATGGACTGCTCTCAAAACTGCAACATTAAACATCAGCTGTGAGCTTGTTGTGAAAGATGTTTTGCTCTGGAAAGGGAAGCCTTAGAAGCACACCTCTGCTGAATGTGATTTCGCTCCTTCTACTGCTTTTGCTATCTGATGCAGTGTATGAGTAGAATGAAACAGTTAGTGTGTAATTTTACATTACCTTAAAAATTCTGTTATTTTCCCCTCCAATTAAGGCAAAAAAAGGAATGCAAGTGGAAGCAGGAGAAGGAAATAGAAGAGTCCGAAGATGAACAGGAGAATAGGCCTTATCTCTAGGAATAAAATGTGTATTTTTTTTTTAAAGGAATGTGACAGCGGAACAGTAGCCAGGGTAAGCAGACACCAGACGGTACAAAAGTATAGAAAGAGACAGCATAAGCAGAGGAAGTTAAAGGTCAGTAAGCCTTTTGTAGAACAACAACAGGCAAGGAGTAAGATTCCACACGATGATACCTGCATGGAGATGAGGAAAGGAAGCAGTGAATGACAGTAAGTTCCTGAAAGAACTTGACAGCCCTAAATGGTGAGACTAGGTTTTACAGGGCATTTGAATTAGAGAACAAATACTAGTTTGCCTTACGGGTTGTGCTGACCCAGCAGTGAAATTATGCTGCACATGCTTTTGTGTAACAGTCAAAGCCAAAGATATCAAGTAACCAAACAAAAGTCAAAGCTTCAGGTCTTCCTATCAGTTTTGAGACTGAAAGATAAAGAAGCACACAATTTACAGAACAGATTTAGAGACTCACTTAATGAAATTTTACAAATGCAGACATTAATATTGCAGGAGAACTGACAGATATGAGTTCTTTTAAGCAGATACTGCCATTTGTAGAGGACAGTCCTAAAGATACCAGTGAGGACAAATGCTGGCTAATATCTTTGCAAGGAATATGCATCAGAGCAAGCTTTTCTGGGGGTTTTGAAAACTCATCAGGGACTGCTAAGAAAGTAGTTTACAGCTGGGGACAGCAAGTCCTCCATGGAATTTTATTCCAGGCCTGGGTTTTCCTGTGAGAAGCTTAGGACTACTATGAGTCCTTAGTAAATTGTGCTCAGTATTGCTCGTAGAGTCACAAAAAGTAAAAAACAAAAAGCAGACGAAGTTTTACCCGTATGGCAGCGTGATCCAGTCCATCCAAGAGGGCACTCACACTGGTAAGGAGCCACACAGCGACCTCCATTGAGACATGGCAGAATGCATATTGCTAAGAAGATGAGAAGAGAGAATTATCTCCCATGAAAGCAAGAAACAGAGTGTTCAAGAAAACAGCTTATGTTTAATTAGAGACTGTACTACCCCTCAAAGTGTTTGTGTTCAGTATCAGTAGAGTTGAGCGGGATCTAACCACAAAGCAGGAGAAGCAAATACAACTGGCACGGCAGCTAGATATGAGAAAGAATAATAACAAAGAAATGGACAGGCTGGAGCTAGAGTTCTTCAGATGCTTGTAGGCTCTGTGTTCACTGGAAACAAGTCACAGCTGTTTGCTTGTTTCACACATGTAGTATCCACAGACATTTCCCACTTCTGTGATGGTGGCTAACAAAATCAGCTCATGCTCTGGATTGTTCATGGATTCTCTGGGCTCCCATGATGTCATATCCAGAACAAGTTAATCTATGTTTTGCCCATAGGAAAGCACTTAGTCTGGCCCAGTGAAAATGTGCTGTGAGACAGGGAAAGACAGCTTTGATACAAGGCATTTTGGGTGAAACAGGCTATGGCTGGAAGCTTTGGGGAAGAAACAAAGCATATACTGATACATACAGCTGATGACCTCTGGACTGGCCACTAATCAAGCTGTATTGCTCCGGTGAGCAGATCTCCAAAACTGTTCAATGTGTTCATGATTTAAGTACCTTCACAAAACCATCATCTCCACTACCCTGAAGGAATTAAGTACTTGTGTGAACATGGTCTACTAAGAGCAAGTGTTGAGCTGGGTCTCAAATTTGGACCCTTGAGTGGTGCTTCCAGTAGAGTTTTATACTGGGAGGGTGGATGGGTGCAGCAGAGGACTAATGCAGAGGTTCTTCCTCTTCTGCTGCATGCAGTTTTGCCAGACACAGGGCATTTGTGTTCTGTCAAACACAATTTTGCACAGACACAGACACAGCATAATCCTCTCCTGCTGAAACAGTGAAACACGCAGGGCTGAGCGTGCATGTGTGGCTATGGTGATACTGACAGACACAGGGACAGAAAAAGAGGGGCTGCATGAATGCACCATATAGCTGGAGTTTCTATAAATGCAGAATGACAGAACTTGGTGCAATCTTCTCATTCTGTAGCTACCTGTATTGTACCGTATCTGTATTTTATGCCATGTGAAACTGACACTGCCATAGAGAGGAACTGAAAGCTGCCAAGGTAGATTCAGAGGACCATTTTAGGATGTGATACATCTTAAATGCTTGAATCACATTATTCTCCAAGAACTACATGAGAATGTACATACCTTTTTTGTAGGTCTCCATGTATACTCAGTCAGGGACAATGACACCACCCCTGCTCCAAATGTTCTTGGTTATGCTAAAGCTTTATGTTAGGGCCACACCAAATACTATTCACAGTAAGGGTACTTCCCCTTTCTATCCACAGAGACCCATGCTTTGCTATGTGTACAGCAGTGAGGCTTCTCATGCACCAGCTATGCCAATGTGAAAGGGTTAAACCTCCCAAACTCCTTATGCTAAGACCACCATGAAGAAAACGGTAAACATGGCTCAAATTGGTATCCCTAATGCCACACAGGGAATCTTTGATAGAGCAAAGAGTCAGATTTTACTCTTTTCAACCAGAACAGATCCAGTTCTCTAACTGCGACATGAAAAGCTGGCCCAGAATTTGTGGGGTACAGGTACACAGGTCATGAAGCACAGTGTGGAAAAAGGGTCACGTTACATTGTTTGAACATTATTTGATCAGGTTCATAATCACAGACTGATAGAAAAAGGAGCAAAAAAACTAATGCAGCCACCAGCAGAATACTCACATCTCTTTTGGTTTAATCCCTATTCATTCTGCCAAACTATTGTGTATTGCTATTAGAAACTGACTTTAGAAAATGGAAGCAATCTGTTCTTCAACCATAGTGACAAGAGCACCCACATACAAAATCACATCAATTAAAACAGTGCTTGTTTCAGTTTGGAGATGTCAGGGGATTGAAATAAGCCATCAGTTTCATTTGTCAAGGAGAATATGGTAATGATATTTATGGTTTTGCCTCTTATGCCTTTAATTTTCTCACCTGGTTCACTGCAGTAAATTCACTTGTCATACCTACAACATCCTTAAAATTACACTTAGGGATGATATACGTACGCTCTTCACAGAGACGACCCATCCAGCCATCTGGACATGAGCAGGCGTTTGGTCGCTCACAGGTGCCACCATTCTGACATGGGAAGCGACAGACAGCTGAAAAAAATACAATTTCATCACAGACTCAAGATGGTGATTTAGAAGCTTAGTAATTCATCATCCTGCACAGATATTTGCAGTTGTAAAGCTTAGAGTAGAACAAACAAATGCAGTGAAGTTAAGAAACGTTACTTGACTTTGATTTCTAGGACTGCTTTGTCTTCTGGCTCTGTTCATTTAAGTACTGTAAGCAAGAGTCCAAGACAAGAACGGAAATGTAGAAGTTTTTAGCATAGTTGGGTAAATTATTTGGACAATGTTTCAAGGCTGACACTATGCTTTATCCGGTTTTCCCACTAATTTTCATAAAACAGCAAAAAAAAGTCCTATCCCATAAAAAACTATTACCCTTCTACTCCCTCCCCCATGCCTTCTAAAATAACTCTAGAACAGAATCAAGATTTCTTCTAACCTTGGTATGAAACACCAAGATAATGCTGTCTGGCATAATATATGGCTTGTTGAACGTAAAATTAAAAACTGTAGTAACACAAGCAATTTTTATTGCACTATCATCCAGCATAATGAGAAGTGACCAAAATGGGTGCAGCAGTGGCGCAGCAAGTGTTCAGCTGTGGAATCCAAAGTGTGACTGTAAACCTCACTTAGCATTCAAGCTGACTGGTGCTCCTTGGCTTGCATACTTATTAATAAGCACCTGCTCATAAAAGTGAGGAATTTGGAGTGGACTCCATCATGCTAGCCCAATATGCTGCTTCGACTGGACAGATTTTGGACTTGTCTTTTCTGTAACTTTGCACCATTTATTGACTCAGACCCAGGGAAACCATGACTACTTCAGAAGACCAGGTGACAAGCTATGTACAAACATGTCAGACTTAAAGATCATTGGAGGAAGTACAGTCCTTCTCAGGTTGGTGTACATACCATGAAGATCAGAAACTGTGGCTTCCAGATGATGCCACAGAACAAATAAGTAATCAGACTGACATCTAATTAGTGGTAGGTATGAACACAGAGTAATCTCAGGAAGCTCAATCTGAACTGCTAATTGCATCATATCTTTAATTAGTTACTAGGTGAGCAAAATATGCATTTAGGCTTTGAGTGTTTCAACTCATGTTAAGAATTAGTATTAGACAGTGGATTAGCACACTAAAACACTGTTCAGACCTGAAATTCACTTTGGAAAGAATGCAAATCTTCCCCTCAGTAGAGCCAAACTTGAGTCACTCTTGGATCTACGCCATGCCAAGCTACAAGCTACAGCTTGGAGTCTGCTGAGATGGGGCCAAAGCTCTGCCATTTTATTTTTCAGTCTCAAGAGCCTTCCCATTAAGTGTCAGCTGATAATGAGAATGGGAAGAGACCTTGGGCTCTGGCAGGTTAACAGAAGTTGCAATATTTTAACAGTGATTTTGAAAAGTTTTGCTGTAAAAATATCTATTATTGCATGGACAGCTTGTCTCTGGGTGTTGACTAAAGCAGAATAGTGTGCCAAACAGAGTTCTTTTGTGCATTGAAAAACCATTTAACGTTTTCTGTGATCCACACCAGTTAAACAATATCTCACAAATGTATAATGGGTTGTGAGAGATAAGATTTGTGTATAAATGATATCCAACATTAAATTCAAAGCCCATGAAAAATTGTCTCAGAAATGTACTTTCTTTCTGTCAATGCAGAAGATGCAAATATTCCAAGACTTACATAAATTGCTGTACAGAAATTTTCACCAATTACAGAAACTCTATGCCACTGCGCAATCCAGGATCTCAGGCAGAGATAGGCTATTGCTGGATTTCTGCCCAGGTCCTGGTTGTGAAACTGAGTAAGATGGTATCGTCCCTAGGTATGCACTTGTTGTACACCACTTTAGGTAGGCAGAGACTGTTTGTCTGTAGCTGTGGGGATTGTTCTCAACCTGACAGACAAGAGAAAGGCTTGGGACTGGAAGTTAGCCTGGTATCTCATTCTCTTTTTCTGGATATTGTAAAAGCCAGCAGAGCAAATGCAGTCCTGATGTGCTGGGGAGAGAATAGGAACCATGAATGGTGACTTCAGTTACTGGTAGTAGATCTTACATCCATGGTATCAATCTTTTGAGATCGCCCTGTAAATCCATGCCTGTGAGTTATCTTCACAGGACACAAAATCATTACACTGCTGCAAGACAAACATGGGTAAGAAGGGGGAAAAACATTCTCTTATCTGTTCTCAGCTTTGCCAAAAAGCTTCTCTGTGGTTCCAAGTGAACAATTTGCTCCAGGCCTCAGCTTCCCTCTCATAATGTTCGTTTGCTGATGGGGTATGAACTTTTTGGTTGGCAGCTTCACACTGACCACTCCCAGTCAGCAAGATGTGGGAAGAGGGTAAACAAACAAATCAGATTTTAGGGAAATTCAGGAAGAAAAAACTGGAGTCAGGTAAGCTGTGTGCATCTGTGCAGCCTGCCGAGTCCTGCAGCTGTTTACACTCAGCAGATCCAGGCTAATACTTCTCACCTCTGAAACTCAGATCAGAATCTGGCCTGCAACCTCTAACCAGTGGTGATTCAGGCAAGTGCAGCTCTGGTGAGAGTTCTTCCAAAGAAGCTAATGAAGTCTGCTTTTAATTAGAATATTTACATTAACTAACCTGTTCAACCAAGACAGAAGATTTCAAGCAGGCTTAAGGCACATTAATAATCAGCTCACACAGCCATAAACAAGAAATGCAGCATGAGTCATTACAAAGAGTGCTTTCATGTCACCTCTGATGTAGGACCACAAAGGCTTGAGTCCTGTAGGACTTTTGTTAGGCAAATTATTCACATGAATTAAAAAGCAGTTGAAAGATTACTTTGACATATGTCATGAAAATGCAGGACAGTACTCTCAGAAACACCTTTAGTTCTTTCTAGTTCCCCTTTTAGGTGAAAAGGGAGCAAATTGTTATTCTCCTCCCTTAATGCACAGATTATTCCTCTTTGTTTTCCACTCTCATCATCTGTCTACTTCATCACTTCGGTTTTTTGAAATAATTTTCCCTAATACTTATTCCTCTGAACAGCCCCAGTAGACTTCACAGTGTTGCTAACAGGACACCTGTTTTGTTTTGTTTTGACAGTGCTTTGCAGATCAGCTCTTCCTGGATGCTGATAACCAGTGGCAAGAACCTCTCTTAGCAGAAAATTACATTCCTTGGCATAAAGTATGTGGGTTCTGTGTAACTCATGTTAAATAAGAATAAAAAGTAAAGCTGGTGATTTAAAGAGGCAGTTGAAGAATCTGAAATGCCACAATCTGAAGAGATAATATCCAAATAATTTTGCTAATGAATTCTAGCTTAGCCAGAGTAGCTATTATGCAGAAATCCTTTGAAATCTGTAGCCATCAGAGTTTAGAAAGAAATAAAGACACATATGACAAACTTTCCAGAAATGGTCTGCTGTGAGTGTAAATTTCTTAACAGCACTTTTGGATACCTCATGACATCTGAAGTAACTCTTCTGCTGTTACTGTAGATCTTCTCTACTTGGGTACTCAATGGGTGATTCTTCACGGCAATGGCAAGCCATGGTCACAAAACTAGGAGAAACTTGTTTTTCAGGAGCAGCTTCTCTATTACTGAAATGTTCAGGAATTACAAGCCCACTTCTTTGGCTCTGGATCTCCTCAAAATGGCCTACTTATCCCATGACTTTTAGGCAAGGCATTGTAACTATCAGATACAGAATGTTAACAGATGTCTGCTTTCATAGAGTAGACCAACTCAATTTGCTTAAGTCTTGGCATTCATAATATTTTGCTGTCAGAATTGTATTAGAAAACTGATGAGGGGTTAATGATTATTCAGAGGCTTAGCACAGTATAGAATCTTCCACCTACAAAGGGCTTCTGACCTAACAGAAAATCACTGAGGGAGGAAGAATTGTTGCTTCTACTTTGACATAGGGAACTGAGACTTGCAGGAGGAGAGGCAGACCTGACAACTCTGATAACAGCTCCACTGTTCCCAGGTGAGAGTTCTGGAACCTTTTGTCTTCTACATGAGTTCTCAAGCTTACAGAACGGGGCTGCTTGTGATGGGTCACTGATGTGTCCTCAGGTTTTTAGCTTTCTAAACAAAATACCTAAAGTTCATTTTGTCATGTGGTGGCTGTTCCACAATCTGAGAAAAGACTTCAGAGTGCAGCTAACTCAACTCACTGCTCTACCCAACTATAGAAGTCTAGTCAAACTTCTGATAGGGATATGGCAGATGGCAAGATTTCTTCCACCAAAGTCCTATGAGCCCAGAACCTTTTTGTTATGCCTTATCCATGGTTTTAAGTTAGTGTTTGAATATGCTTGTATCTGTTATTAACAGTTAAGTTTATCATCTCCTATGCTTTGTGTTTGTTTCCCTCAGTTTCTGTTCAAAACTTTATTTATTTGAATCTTCTGTATGGAAGAGTTAATTCTGTAATTAAACAAGTAAATGTTTCAGCTCAACAAACCAAAAAATTACATAACATACTGGTTTGCCCAGGGTAGGAATGCTAGACTGTCTTTGGTATTTTGTTAAACCCATGAATTTTCTACAGTACTCAGTGTGTATTATTTAGTAAGCTGTATCAATCTGTCTTCAAGTGATTTGTCGCAAATCAATTTTTAGAACTGTCACACTTTAAACATAGTGAGGGACTAGGCTCCCATTTGCTCTGTTTTGTTTTCTGCAGTGCTTGATTTTTGACTGTGAAAAACTGACTGGCAGTGTTGATCTGAAACAGCCCAACTTGTCCGAAAGATGACTGATTCTGTCACTTTCTTACAAAAAATGAGAGTAGAAAAGACCTTCGGTGTGGGACACAATATTGCAGCAAAAGAAACCGAAAGATTAGCATGGACGAAAGAGCAAAATTGTGGAAGCCCTCTCTCACTTGGAAATAAAGCAAAAACCTGCACTTTAAATGCCCTGAGTGGAACTATGACTGCAGTGAAACCAACAGAAATTTAATTTTCATTTTTATTTCAGCTAAGCTCCATGCTTATGCAACATTAAGATATGCTTCTGTACATAAGAAAAACTTACCTTTGCAGGTAGGTGGTGCTGTCCATGTTCCATTTTCTAAGCATATGCTCCGCAGAGGCCCCTCCAGCATGTACCCACTGTAGCATGAATAGGTGATCATATCTCCATACTGATAAGAGCTACCACGAATCAGAGCATTCTCTATGTGAGCAGGGGGACTGCAAGATATCTCTAAACAAAAGAAATCATCCAAAGGTAGGTAAGCTGCAATGGCTACATGATACAGTTTCTAAACCTGGACACAATGCTGTCCAGGGTAGGAGCCAGAGACACACCTGTGATAATAAATCAATAAAAGAGTGTCCAGGGACCTGGACAAACTCGAGAAGTGGGCCCACACCACCTCATGAAGTTCAACAAGTCCAAGTGCAAGGTGCTGCATGAGGTATATGAGTACAGACTGAGAGAAGTCATTGAGCGCAGCCCTGTGGAGAAGGACTTTGGGCTTCTCATGGATGAAAAGCTGGACGCAAGTCACCAATGTGCACTTGCAGCCCAGAAAGCCAATTGTATCCTGGGCAGCATCAAAAGAGGTGAGGCCAGCAGGTTGAAGGAGATGATTATCCCACTCTACTCTGTCCTTGTGAGACACCCTCTGGAGTAACATCCAGGTTTGGGGTCCTCAGTACAAGAAAGACATTGATCAATTAGAGGGGGTCCAGAGGAGGGCCATGAAGATGATGAGAGGGATGGAGTACATCTCCTACGAGGACAGGCTGAGGGAGCTGGGATTATTCAGCATGGATAAGACAAGGCTTCAGGGAGACATCATTGCAGACTTCTAGTATCTTAAGAAATCTTATAAAAATGGAGGGAGAGGGACTTTCTATACATGCAGAGAGGAACAGGACAAGGGGCAATGGTTTAAAACTTAGATTAGAAGTTAGGATGAAATTCTTTATTCAGAGGGTTGTGAAACACTGCAACAGGCTGTCCAGAGAAGCTGTGGATGCCCCACCCCTGAAAGTGTTCAAGGCCAAATTGGATGGCGCCCTGAGCAACCTGACCTAGTGAACAGCACCCCTGGTCATGGCAGGGGAGTTGGAACTAGATGATCTTTAAAGTCCCTTCCAACCCAGACCATTCTATAAGTCCATGAATCTTAACAATATTGCTTGTTAGGAAGCCAACAGAGTTCCAGACATGCTTGCAAAAAGACACTATGCCTTCTGTCAGTATCAACAAAATAAATAAAAGGCAGCACCTAACACCACAATTTCTGTTTTGTCACCCATAATTTCCCAGGAATTGTTCTTAGGATGTTTACTGTACCCAACAACCAACCCCAGCTCCAGTGCTTGCAAAAGGTAAACTGAGAAGAAATTTAGAGAAGAGCCTAGTAGATCGTGGGATGGATGCTCTTGGGGCATCAAGCCACACAGACATAACCTGGGTCCTTTTAAAGAAATAAGTCTGTTAGAAAGAAAGACTTCAATAGAGCTTCTTGGGTCACCCTTATGTGCCTGAATCTCTCAGACTGACTCACTTCTCAATACCTCAGTGGCAGACAAATGCTCTCTTTCTCCAGAGTACTGCCTCTAAGAGGAGAGCATTGTTGACACATCTGTGCTGCCACACTCCTGTGGGATACAGCTGTGGTCATGAGCTTTCTGGAAAGTACCGAGCCCTGTGAAAGCACCTGTCATGTACTTACTTTCACACTTAGCTGTTGCTGGAGTCCAGGTCTCATCAGCATTACAAGTGATCACAGACTGCCCTTTCAGCTGGTAGCCTTCCCTGCATCTGATGGATACATTCTGACCAACATAAAAATCCACCTCGGACAGAAGGGCATTCTCTGGGATTATGAAAGGCACAGGACAAGGGTTTGCTGTTCAGAGAAAGGGTGTGAGGGAAAAGGAGCAGGGAAGAAAAGGGGATGGAAGGAAGAGAACACTTTAGAACAGTTTCTGAGAATTTCAAAACCAAATCATATGAAAAGCAATAGAAACAGAAACTGCCCCCTTTGTTCCTCTGCAAACATGGGATGCACACCACATCTCCCTGCATTTCTTAAACTATAAGGACAAATCCTGCTCATGACTAATCTAGAAGAAAATTACAGTATGTTTCCACAAAGATCTGCTGAAGTTTCTCTAGTTCACTATCAGTTTAAATGAAGAGTAGCCTAGCCTGTAATGCTTGCAAATTGGACCACTTTTCCATTAGAAAGCAAACACACACGTTTACAGAGAGGCAAGGGATTACTCCATCTTCCATCTCTTGTGCATTCTGCTGAAGGTTCTCCTTCCAAGCTGTATCCCCTCTCACACAAATATGTTACTGTACTGCCAACTGTATTGTTTTCATAAATTGCCTTCCCATTCAGCAAGGAAACTGGGACTTTGCATCTGGTCTCTGCAAAGAAAGAGGTTTCATTAATGCAGCTTGGTATTAGACCCGGACTTCCAACAAGTCCTAAATTAGTCACACAATATGTTTAAAGCAGCCACAGACCAATAAATCATGAAGAACATTGAGGGAGAGTTCAGCAGCCCTGGAAAGGAAATGTGGCCAAGCTAGAGAAGGAGCCCCTCCCAGTGATGGAGAAAAGCCGCAGCCAAATGTTTTTTCACATCAGCAAAATGTGTCAGTGCTGGGGAAGAGGGAACACATTTATGACTTCATACTGGGGTCAGTGAGGCAGAACATGGAAAATGTTCTTTCTTGCCACTGACAGGTTATCCAGAAACCCTACATTACCATTTCTCAAAAGCAACTCAATCCCTGGATCATATGATATGCATATGTAAGAGAGGAGCTATTGCTTACCCCAAAACGGAATGTGCTAGGACATGAAACTGAACAGTTACCTTCACACAACGGCAAGGGTTTGCTCCAGCTCCCATTGGCAAGACATGTGATATTCTGGGGCCCAACAAGATGGTATCCGGAGTTGCACATGAAGGTTACATTACTTCTGTATGTGCTTCCTGTAGAAATGGCCTCTGCTTCTTCTATGGAGGGATGCAGCCCACAAGTAATTTCTAGGAGACAAGAAAAATTTGGGGGTTTATACACACAATGAATCTATCAGTTACACACTGTCTGACAGCTCTGTTCTCACTCTGAATTGATGGAAAGACAGGAAGAAAGAAGCTATGGACTGCTATGTGGAGAAGGGTTATATAATGTCTTCCCTACTCCTTCTCCAACGGTTCACACTGCAGACATCTGAGAATGTGCCCAAAATGTATCTGATAGTGTTGTAAACTATTAGGTGCTTACAAACCAACAAAGTGAAACAGAACATTTCTTCTGAGCAAGCCAGTGGCTGCAGTTGCAGTCTCATTTGCTCCCTTACAGCAGAAGGTGATCTCTATATGTGCTTATAAAAAATGACAGTAGTTAAGAAGGATCTTGACCCCTTGCCCCATACTGTTCAGACCAGGTAACTTTATCAAAGGTAAGAGAGGAATGCAAGAGATAAGACAATGACATCACAGAAGACAGAAAATGATTTATGCATGAAGATTATAAATATTGGCATTTTATTTGCAAGCTGTATGAAATAAGTTATAGATCCCTCTCTCCATGCTCCCACAATTAGCCATCTACTGCACATGATGTCCAACGCTCTGCAGATCACAATGCAAGGGAAATCAAATACAGAAGGCCTCACTCCCCTCTACTGACCTGAGCATGACTCTGTGTTTGTGCCATTTTAATGTGAAAAAGGAGCTCCTTCAGATCAGTAAGGAACTGCCAATGAGAACTTCTCTGCTGGCTTTTCCTCTGACTCCTTCTTTTACAGCCCCTCTGCTGCAGAGGAAGACAGAGGAAGCCAGCCAAAGCACTCTTACATTTCCAGGACACCATGCTCCTCTGCCTGCTACTTACGCATGCATATGGGGGCAGAAGGGCTCCACTTTTTGTCAACATGGCAAATCCTTCGGCTTGGTCCCAGTAGCTCAAAGCCAGGGTCACAGCTGTAAAAAACTTCACTGCCAAACAGGAACTCCTCTCCCTGAACAGATCCATTTTCTATCATGTCAGGGGGTCCACATGATACTCCTGTAACGTAAGCAATACTTTCTAATCAAACATAATGTGTATGGCCTGTCTTGTTCACAGCTCCTCCACGGGTTTTATTCTGAGAAACACAGAAAGAACTCAGCAGTTGTCGGCTTATTGCCAGATATTTGGCCCTGAGTAGCAGAACAGAATCATGCCTGGTGTTTCCAGTTCTTGCTAAAAAAAATAAAATCTGTTGTGGCTCTGCTTGCAGGAAGCCTCAGGAAACTGTCACCACTTTCAGCCACAGCTGAAGTCCACATGAGCATTTATGCAGAAACTTCTATTTCAGCACTGCAGCCAGTGATAACCTCACAGAAGTGAAGTACCATTGAGAATGAATATCCATCGAGTTACATTTGAGGATTCTAAGTACCTGATGGCAACTAATGTGTTCAGACGTCCTCAGTGACCCCAGAAATCAGGACCTCAAATGTCAAAACTACTTGAACCCCGAAGCTGACTGCAGAAGCAAGACAAAAAGGTGCAGTGATTTCCTTCACACTACTACCTGCACACACCAGCAACTCTGCAACTCTTCCAGGCTGTTACCAGTGGTACTTACCAAAATTTTTTAGGTAAATGCAGACAGTATGAGTTATAAAGCAATATGAGCGTTAGTGTTTTCTGTTGTGTAACATCACCCTTGACCAACATTAAGTGATAGACTCAGGTGGAACGTACTTCTGCACACTGGCACTGTGCCACTCCAAAGCTTGTCTTCTTGGCAAGTCCGTTCAGCATCACCCTGTGAAAGAAAAGAAAATGCTCAAAGAACAACCTTACTTACTTAACTTTTTTTGCTCATCAACTTTAGTATCCAGCAAGGTGAAGAGGCTTTCTCTCCAAGTACAACCCATGTAAAGAGAAAAGTTAAATGCTACAGCCCAAGTCTACTTGGGTAGAACTTGAGTTTAGTTCCTGCAAAGGGATTCTAAACTAAATGTTTGTGGGGCCAGTTAGTCCGTTTTCTTGTCCTTCTCCCTGGAGTATCATCTTTTTTTGTCAGTTTTACCATTTGTGTTCCCAGGTATGCGTCAAATTTTCTCTTTTCAGGACTCACAGAAAATCTAACTAGCAATTTTTCAACAAGAGTATAAGCTTGTGTTTTATAAATGTGATGTGCTGATTTGACCACATGCCTAACATTCATTTTTTGAATCTGCCTGTAAATGACAGTATTTCTTTCTTACATACAGACTTTATACTATAGACAGTCTAATAGCTCAGAATTTATCTCTTACTCAATTCCAAGACACGGAGAGCAACATCTAATTTTCCCCTTGATGTAATGTACTTTCATTACAAAGCAAACTCATTGATAGGGGCAGCTGTTTTATATGAGTGTTGTATGACATCACACCCAATGAATTTTACTTTCCAAAGGAAAAAAGCAGGACTTCTCTTCAACAGCAGGGAGACAGACTGACACTAGGTGGCGAAACTAGAATACAAAGCTTGGAAAAACTTACTACTGTATCACAATACTGGCATATTACCTCCAAAAATTACTTGAAACAGCAACTCTCCCCTTCTGTCTAATTAACATCACCTCCATCCCCACTGATTCTGTCTATTTGGCAACATAATGAAAATTAAATTCATAATTACCTAAGAATTCTCCAAATGCTTCTTATTTTTATACTGACTGAGTGAATTACCTTCTGACTGGGTATTCACATGCATGAAGTTCTTAATTTATTACTTGTGTTATGACAGTACAAAGGAAGCACAATTCTTCATTCTGCTTGCTACTCACAAAACCAGCATTAAGAGCCAGCCTCTGTCCTAAGGACATTTCACCACTTCATGACTCTGCCATCAGCTGGGGATGGTGGATGTCATGTTGTGTCTCAGCAGCATACTGTCATTTCTAAATTCACTGCAGCTTTTGAAAACACACCTAAGGCAGCTCTGAACTTGCTAGCCTGAGTCCTGATACCAGGAAAGCAGTGCTGCTCCAGAGCTCAGTGGGGATAAAAGTCATAATAAAAACTATGGACAGGAAAGGACTTTGATTCCTTCTCCCTCAGGGAATAAAGCTGCCACTGACTGAACTGGAATCTCTTTGATATATCACTTTAATACCGTCAGCAATGTCATAGAACTGAGGGCAGTGTAGTTTATCAGGAGCTTTGAGTCTGAAAGGCATGATACAGGAGACATAATGCTTGTGACATTACGAAATGGAAGGAAGAATGCAATCTAACTCTGGCCAGAGAACCAGGTCAAGGGATCAATACATGAGAAATTAACTCTTCCATGGCTGTATTTGCAGACGGCTTCAGTTAAAAAAACCCCAACACTGAAAGATATCTGTTGCACATGTATCTCAGAACAGGATTCTTATATTTTGTTCAATTATATCCTTAAATCATTCAAGTACCATCCGAGACATACCAGGAGCACTCCACTGGCAATAACAAAACTAGCAGATATCCAACTTTTGTGGCAGTTAAGGGAATACATCCACATGGACCAGACAGTCCATAACCATCACACAGGAGCTGAAAATGATAACTACAGGTTTAGAGTGTTGGAGATTTGAGCTTACTTACTTGTAATTCATAGCCAGAATCACATTTATAATGAGACACATCTTTGTAGTTGTATTTAGTGCCAACCACAAATCCATGTTCTGGAGACTCTGGGGTTCCACAGGACACAGGAATGCAGATATCATCAGAAAATGGTGGCACCCAAACACCATTCTCCTGAAAAATGAATGCAATTAGAATTGTAAAGGCACCACTTCATATGCTTAATTCATTATCTAAATGAAAAAGAAAAATCACAGTAGAAACATCTAACTGCCGTGCGCGTACAGATGTGGTTAATGTAATATTATCTGTACAATCTTCAGTTTTGAAATAACTCAGTAATTTAAGTAACATTTTTAAGAAGTCAGCATAGACTAGATCTTAGATTTTGCAGGAATGCTTAGCTTAAGACTTACAAGACAGAAGGAACAAAAAGTAAAATGGGAAAAAGAAGCTTGGAAAAGTAAGTTCACTTCTACAAGGTCATCTAATAGCTCAGGGAACACATCAGGAGAATGAAAACTACATCCTGATTTCATGTTCTGTATTTCTCCCCAGCTGAATGTCTAACACCATGATTAAGCGCATCAGCTGCCTTCCCTGACTTGCCAAGGCAAATCTGATACCTGAAGAAACACATGTCAAAGACACCTACTCCTACTTCCACAGATCTTTGAAACAGCAAAACAAGGGGAAAACCTTTCCTTAGAAAGTGTTTATTCTACAAAACATGCACGCTCAGCTCTTCTCATTTGGGGGTACTTACTGACATTAAAAGTCTATTTACAAGCTTAAGACAAGGTTGTCCATAACTAATGGAACAAGAGATTAACAGTGGAAATGATGAGGATGTTTGTTCCTTAATACACAGAGGATTCAAGTTTTTACAGGTGTACATTAGATTAAAATGTGTGTTTCCTGTTATTCTGGAGAAAAGAATTCTGCACATGATCCTCAAAATACATTAGAAGTCTTGGACATAATTTTTTAAAATCTCAGACATGTTTTAATGCCCAAAATGTGATAAAACAAAAGCTTTTCTAACGGACAGCATTGGCTTTTGAACAAAGAAGGAATCAATAATTTGTGGTTCTGAGAGTCATAGAAAACTAATAATTGTTCTTACTGGGCAAAAAGTAAGCATATTATATTTCACAGGATATGCTTTGAATGTTTTTGTACTGTTCAATTAAGTGCCAAAAGATAATGACGGTATGAGAAGGACTCCTAATTCAACAAAGCCATCAAAATAAACCATTGCTAATAAAACTATACCTTGCATGTAGATGTGCTTGCTCCCGCCAGAGTATAGCCTTCTACACAAGACAAAGTGATGCTTATGTTCACAGTGAAGCTGTTCCCAAGTACAATTACATTAGTGATATTTCCTGGAAGGGGACACTTTCTGGGGGAACAGGAAATACTTTGAGGAGACCACTGTCCATCTTCCTGGCAAATGCATGCATCCACCTCTGTTACCATTGTGTAGCCTTCCAGGCATCTGCAACACAGCACAAAGACCTGACCACAGAGACACAGCTAGGAACGAGTTAACTTGTAAATTACAAAAGTCAAGACAGTAATTTTTCAGCATTAGTTGTTAATAAGCATACCTTGAGATTTCTCTATTATTTTATGCCCGTAAGAAGCATCTCTGGACTGAGTTAATTCTGTTGCAAGAGCTGGAGACTTCACACTTCATCTCCAGTTGCTTTATGCTGGTGCAGCACCACAACAGAAAGTGAGTTTGTGGCTTTAGTGCTTGGAGGGTACTGCATGCTTTAGCGCAGTTCCTACACTGCCCTTCCCTTTGCAAGGAGTGTCTTTGGTCAGGTAAACAGTGTGTGCAAGCAGTTCTAAAGAGGATCTCACTCTCTTCCAAGAACAAATGAAGCCTTAGGTGACCACAGACTATTTCCTTAGACATTTAAAGCTGATTTGTTCTGTTCCACATGGGCCTTTACCAAGAGCAACTCAATTGGCTGGCACAAGTGGGTTCACTTGTAGAATGGCAGGAAAAATAACCCCTTCACCTTGTCTAAGTTGCATGGAGGTAACTGATACTGCTAAATTCATTCACTTGCCATCTCCCCGTTCTGTTCCATACCATTATTTGCTTTTTCTGTCAGAAAACTGTCTTCCATTCTGACAAGGCATTCCTCACCTTGGAGAAAATAGCTCTGCAGTGTGCACTCTTCAAGAAATTAACCAAAAAACCCTCACTCTCATATCTGACAACAGAGTAACTTGCTGACAACACAGTGTTGCAGTACAGAAAATGGGACAAGAGGGAGATCAGCCCTCAGGTATTAGGCACCCAAAGCTGAAGGAAAGCATGAATGCAGCGCCAAAAGGGGAGAAAAATTGCGCACTCTGCTGACTATTGCTGTCACCTGCTAACAAAACCTTTATGTTGAAACAGTGTTTCAGATGAGGAGAAGATGAAAGCAAATGGAAACAGGAAATTAAAATCAGTGGAGGAGTGTAGCTCAAAAAGGCTGAAATACCTTCTGGAGTTTTCACAAGTGGTCCAAGTACTATTTTATAATGTGCATGGGAATGTGGGCTTAGTCAATCTGAGCATATGAAAACTTGCACTAATTGAGAGTGCATAAACCTTCCATCTTCCTTCCTTCAAGGACTTTTTATGGAAACGGAATAGCAGCATCATCCTTACCTGTACTGGACCTTACTCCCATAGGTGTAAGTGTTCCCAAGAACCTCTGCATTTGGGACAGACGGTGGTGGGCCACAACTTAACAGCTCACAGCTTGGGTATGGCTTCTTCCACACACCAGTCTCCACACAGGTCAGTTCTGGACTTCCCTTCATGACAAAACCTGTCAAGCAGGTATAGATGATGGTGTTCTCATCCTCAGAGCTGCTCCCATTGATAAATGTGTTTGGGATGACGGGTGGAGAGCCGCAGGAAATCTGCCCACAGCGAGGAAACCCAGAACTCCACTTGCCAGGTGCCTCACAGGTGACTTCAGAAGGCCCCAGCAGTTTGAAGCCCTCCAGGCATTGAAACTGGACACTAATCCCACAGCTGAAATCTGTACCAAGAACAACCCCATTCTGAATCTGTGGTGTAGGACACAGACAGGGTAGGCAAGATGGAAGGCTTCCACTCCAGGAGCCATTGGACAGACACTGCCGTAAAGGATTGCCATGCAGCTCATAACTGGGAAAGCACATGTACTGGACAAATTCTCCATAGGTAAAGCCTGAGCCATTCAGAAAGCCGTGAGAAATGTCTTCAGGGGGTCCACAAATAACTGGCTCACAGTATGGAATTTCTGAATTCCAAGTACCATCACTCTGACAGGTAAGTGTAGACACTCCTTGCAGGGTATATCCTTCATTGCAGTGATAGTGCACTTCTTTCTTAAAGCTCAAATCTGAGCCAGTAGTTCTGCCATTGGGAAGAGGCAGTGGCATAGGGCAGGTTACAGCTTTGCAAACTGGAGTGATTCCACTCCAGCTTCCATTTGCAAGGCAAACTCTACTCCTGTCCCCATCTAACAGGAACCCCTCGTTGCAGCTATACTCTGTGTGTCTCTGGAATGTGTACTCCTCTCCAGTCACCTGACCGTTCTCCAAAACTGGTGGTGGGCAGGAAACAGGAATGCAGATTGGTTCACTACCATCCCATTTCTGGTTCTCTTGGCATTTTCTCTCTGCAGGGCCATTTAACTGGTAACCAGGATCACACTCATAGTAGACAACACTACCATACGTGTAGTTTTGCCCTCTTATCTTCCCATTCATAAGCTGGGCAGGTGAATTGCATGTTACTGCTTTGCAGTATGGAGAGGTATTACTCCACTGTCGACTTGGCAAACACATTCGTGTGTCAGCGCCAATAAGCGTGAATCCTGGCCTACAGGTGTATTGCACTGCACTACCGAGTGTGTTCTCAGTGACGTGCAAAAAACCATTCTCTGGGGGAGACAACAAGGTGCACTCTATTGAAACACAGGCTGGGGCAGTACCATTCCAAGCCCCATCTTCTTGGCAAGCTAGTACAGGGTTTCCCAGCAACTCATAGCCAGAGTAACAAGTGTATAAAATGATTGTTCCAAATAAGAAAGTGGTGAGCTGCATTGCACTGTCCTCCTTCAAGGAACTATCGAAGTCTTTCAAACTGCCAGCCAGCAAGGTATGAGAAAGGGAGGGACTCTCTGTAACACCCTCCTGGTCAGAACGCCTTTCCCCATGTTTCAACTGCATGTACTGCCCAAAGTCAATGTGAGGAGGCAGGCCACAGTCTGTTGGCAGGCAGGTTGGTGTGGAGCTAGACCAGCCCAATTCTTCGCAGGTCTGCATGGCAAGGCCAGACAGCTGGAAGCCTGGAATGCAACTGTAAATGACCATAGCTCCGTAGCTATAATCTGCACCCTCCACAAAACCATTCTCAATGGGCTGAGGGGGCTGGCAATTTATGGCTTTGCAGGAGGGAACCTCTGTACTCCAGTCTCCTGTTTCTAGGCATCTCAGTGTTTCCTCCCCTTGGAGCTGGAAACCTCTGTCACAGAAATACCTAACTGTCTGCCCATAATGGAAGTTTGTGAATGAGTATTTGCCATTAAGGATCTTCTTAGGCCTTGGGCATTGAATAGGTTTGCAAACTGGTCTTCCTCCGAGCCACTGTCCATCTTCTCCACAGAGGACAGTGGTGTTCCCTAGTAGTTCAAAGCCTGGTTTACATGTATAGAGGGCTGTGCTAAGGAAGGTGAGGCCCTGCACATCAACTATGCCATTCTGGATTTCTTCTGGTTGGGGGCACTCCACAGGAATACATTCTGGCAAAGGCAAGCTCCATGTGCCATCAGCCTGACAGCTGATTGTGGACTTGCCCTTCAGTAAAAAACCATCCACACAGATGTATTTCACAGTGCTACCAAAATGAAGGGATGAAGTCAAGGGGTCACCAAAGGGGATATAGGGAGGTGCAGAACACTGCACAACCTTGCAGAAGGGAAAGGAATCATTCCACTGCTGGGAGGGCAAGCATTTCAGTACAGAGGAGCCATGCAAAACATAACCTTCTTTGCAGGAGAATTGTACAACACCGACTTGATGAGTCACTTCCCTCAAGACCAGCTGATTTTCTGCCAAGGGTGGTTCTGGACATTTTGTTGGCACACACTTGGGGCTTTGCTTTTTGCTCCATTTCCCAGATTTCTGACATGTCCATGAAACATCCCCAATCAGCTCGTAGCCCTCATCACAGAAAAACTCAACTTTGGAGCCCGTATCAAAAGTTTCTCCCTTGGAGTAGCCATGCTGGATGGGTGGTGGTTTTCCACAGCTGAGGGGAGCACAGTAAGGAGGTGATTCACTGTGCCATTGACGATTTGCTTGACAGATAAACACTGAGCTCCCAACCATCTGGTAACCAGCCTCACACTGGTAATTTGCCTGATTCTCAAAGAAGTGTCCAGTTGTTTCCTGCAAAACAGACAAGACAGGTACATGTCTGAAATGAAGATGCATGACTAGGGCAATAGGAGACATTTAATTTCTTGTGTTCTCCTGATCTAGCTTCTAGATGAATGCCTGACAGTAGTAAAGGCTGTCTGAAAAGGAATGAAGGCAAATAACTGACACAGAATGTCTTGCCTCAAATGATGTGCTCTGCTGCCAGGAAATCTGAGAGCACTACCAAAAGAAAACAGAAAATTCAAGGCTTAAAAGGTAGAAAGGCTTTAAAGCTAGAAAATAATTCCTCTGCTTTCTCCCTTCCTGACCCATGAGGCAAAAAAATGTAGGGACAGGAAGACAGAAAAGAAACTGGTCAGGAGAAGCTGCCATGAAATGGCATACTGTTGTCATGATTCTTCAGCTTACAGTCATACCTAAGGATGGAACCCTCAAATCTACTGCTACTAGGATACATTTACAAATGCCATACATGCAGGTGCAGGGCCTTGAGCAGGCAGCTGAGGAGCACCTCAAAGCTGCAGGCTAAGCTCTGACTGAGGAATTCAAAAAATGTCTCTAATTGTAAAGACTGTATGAAGGAGTACGTAAGGAATGATGTACATTAGAGGATGTATCTGTGTGGGAGCCTGAACAGAAATTGTAGCTATTACTGCTGGAAACTCATGTAGGAACTGGGATGCCAACTGCACCCCATCCTCCTTTTAGCAAATGCAGATTCCCCGGTAGATTTAAGGAAGGACAAGGGATGTTCAGAAGAAAAATTCTTCAAAATTTCAAAGTTCAATCTTTATATTAGTGTTTTTGATCTTCCTTACCACAATATTATCCTTGTACATCAAAATAAAACACAGGTTAAGCTGTTGCTACTGGTTTGGGCTGCCAGAAGAAGATCTTTAACTTCAGGCATGGTTGCAATGTAATCTGATAAGGAAAAGGAAGTTCTGACTTTGGTAAAGAAGTGTGCTTGCATCAATAGAGAAATTATCCCAAGGTGATTTATGTATTGCAAATCAGACTTCTTTTCACAGCAGTGAAAACAGCAAGGCTTGTGAGCTGGCAACAGTACTTCAAGTGTTTCCAGATGACACTGAAAAGCTACCCATGAACCAAACAAATGAAAAATAAGCCTTTAAGGAAATCAATTGAATGCCATATGGCATCTTGAGTGTCCTAACTGAAAAACCATTTTATGACAGGAAATCCCATAGAAGTGTCCAAGCTTTTCAGACACAATTCGGCTGCAAATTGACCCACTTTTCCTTTTTCGGATTCCATCTAATCCTGTGCTTTCTCAGTTTTTAACAAGAAAGCAGTACAGAAAATAGAAAATCCCAACAGCAGCAGTTGTGAAAGTATACTCAGTTTGCCGTGGTACTAGGCAGACGAGAAAACTCATTCTGTACCTTAATAAAGCCATTCTCAAGCTGCGGTGGTTCTCCACAGGACACTGGGTGGCATGTGGGCAAACTGCCACTCCAGTTGCCAGTGGCCTCACAAGTCCGCTTCTTCTCTCCCTTGATGTAGAACCCCTTGTTGCAGCTGTAAGCCACCACTGCTCCAAAGCTGTAGTTGGACCCACTGGCATAGCCATTGCTAATGTGGGGAGGCTCTCCACAGCGAACGGGGATACACTGGATGCTCAAAGGAGAAGGATTCCACTGGCCCCCTCGAAGGCATTCAATCTTGGCTGAAGTATTCAGAACAAAGCCTTCCATGCACTTGAAACTCACAATGGAGCCGGCTGCAAACTTGGCTTTACTAATGGACTCCAGGATGCTGTACGAGACAGTGGATGGCTTTTCACAGAAATCAGCTATGCAGTGGGGCATGTCCCTGCCCTCTGGAGGCACCCACTTCCCTTCTGCATTGCAAAGCAGCTGAGAGTTATCAGCCAGGCTGTAGCCATCCAAGCAGAAGTAATAAGCTATATCACCAAAGAGGCGGTGGCCACTCTCTGGTGATGCGTTTTCCACGTGGGGTGGTTCATCACAGGATACTGCCAGGCACTGCTGGTGGCTCACACTCCACTTGCCGCTGGCTAAGCACTCTATGGTTGCAGGGCCAACTAATGTGTAACTGTGGATAGGAAGTCAAAAAGACAAGCATTGTTAAATGGTTTCCTGAAGCCTTTGCAGTACAAGCTTGTTTGCTCGCAACCCAGAAAAACAGGATCTGTTACAAAAGATATGAACAACTTCAAAAGGAAAATCTTAAAACCCCCATGTCCATGAGTGAGGTATCACAGTAATGAATATCCTAGCACACCTTGTATATATATTGCTTCTCTCTCATCTGTTCATACAATTTCCATTTCTGAAGTTCCATTTTGGTTGGAACTACCATAACAAACCTACTATTGTGCCGCAACAGTCCATACAATCTTCAAAGAAATGATCCCACCAAAAAGTTTCTTCTGTTTAGCAAAACCAAATGGAGAATAAAGAGATTAAAAGCTCATAAAGGCCGTTCAGTTCTTGTACCAGATCTATATATCATCATACTTGCAAGCAAAGAGAAGCCCTTCAGTGAGTTACCCAAACATACTCTTGCCAATAATACACATGGAAATTGCATCATAACTTATTCATAAAAGCTCATTGTAGTAATTGTAATAAAAGCCGACTAAAATAATAATGCTGAGTAGAAAAAACCTCATCCTTTACAATGAAATTCTGTCACGTGAATGCTCTTAGTGTAGCTGTAGTTCTCTAATCTGCCTCTGACAAGCCTCACTTTATGCTCCTCATCAGCCCACTTAAAACCCTGCTGCTCAAACATGCAACAGGCAACAGTGCAGTCACAGTACCTTTGACAACTATTTTCTTTAGTTTTGAGATCTCTGTGGTGTGGTCTCATAGGTGAAAGAAAGCAAAGAAAGAATACTAAAATACTCCCAGTGCCTTTCCAACTGCAGGCTGGAAACTGGTTGTTCAGATTTTGGTAGCAACATCTGTGGAAGTGTTTTGTCTTGTTTACGGCATTTGTTTTCTACGCCTCATGACCTGACTCCAGAAAAAGAGCCTGTTATGTGCCAGTGTTTAAAATGACCCACTGTCACAGACAGACAGCTGTGGCAGTCTTCAAATGCTGCTATCCTATCCCATTTAAAATGCTTGCACAGGAAAGAGAAGCATCTTTTAAAATCATAATACAGTCTAGAAAACAGAATCAGGATCTTCAATTATCACAGAATATTCTGAGTTGGAAGGGAGATACAAGGATCACTGAGTCCAAGTCTTAAGTGAATGGCTTCTACAGCAATTGAATGCACAACCATGCTCTAACCAACTGAGATAATCTCAGGGTATATGTTACAAATAATACTGCAAAACCAATTTATAAGAAAAATGCTAGATTGTCAATTTAACTTTTTACACCAAGAGGGAGTAGAAAATTCTCCAGTCACGCTGGGCCTGAGCTGGCAAAAGCTCTGCATATCTGACCTACCTTTTAGACAGAACAGTTTCAAGAAGTTCAGTGGAACTGCTTACAGGCTGTAAAGATAACCATATGCAAAGGTTCCTGCAGGAGCAGCATCCATCATTACATTCATTCTAAGTATCATAAAAACTGAGCCTCACCTTTGATGAGATATGGTCTGAAAAGGTCATTACACTGAGCAGATAGCAATATATGAAAAACAATGCACCTCAATAAACATGGAGTCATAATTTTAAGGAAGCAGAATTTAGAACACCACAACAGACAATTGTTAAACTGCACTACAAAGTATTTGTATTTGTCACTTGCTATGATCAGGGCCTTGGGTTTACCACAGAAGTACTAGTTCTGTAGTAACTCCAAGGAAAGTGCTTCCTAGTGAACCAATCTATCTTTCCCCATGACTTCTTTCCATTCTCCTCTTCCAGAGTATATTCAGCTGCCCTGAAATGACATAAAAAAATGTTGGGTGTCCCATACTAACTTGACAGCCCACAAAAAAAATCTCCATCACATTTAACTTCCGAAAAGTTAAGACAGGAGTAGTAAAAATGAATTAGTGTGCAGTTATAAGGGATTTGTGAAATTGCACCCATTTTACTCATCCTGATTATTAGTCCACCAGTGCTAAAGTACATACCCTTCCTTACACGTGTAAGAGACCATGCTTCCAAAAGTGAAGTTATCTCCACTGACGACTGCATCTTTGATAGCAGGAGGGGATCCGCAAGACAAAATGTTGCAGGTTGGTGGTGTGCTGTTCCAGTTCCCTGAAGACGCACAAACAAGTACAGAAGGCCCCTGAAGGCTGAGACATAAAGAGCATTATTAAGGCTGCCATTTCATTCCAGGTGAGGAACAGAGAGTAAAAAATGTGTTTTCCTTCCTGGCCCCCGTGAAAGCAAGTGGTCTTTCTCACTGACTTCAGTAGAGACCAGAATCTCACTCTCTGCTCATGAAAATGCACTCTGATGCTTTCAAACATAGCTGGTCGTCTGATTATTTCGAAGAGAAAGCTGGTGGATTTCATGTGAGCCCTCAATGCTGTGTACAGACACACATAATTTCTGCTGTAGCATTACCCATCTTTGAGCACAGAATAAAGAAATATTTGTTTAATCTTGAAGATTTAGTGCTATGCAGTCAACACCATGCCAGTCATGAGACTTGCAAGTAGCCTCTGTCTGGGAGCTGATTCACTCAAGGATTTAATCCACTGTCTCCACTCAGCAGACTGAAGGAAATTCCCCAGTTCAGGTTTGTTAAAAAAAATGCCTTCAGTTCCTCAGGAGGTAAAGGATTTTGCTTGAGTGAATGACTACACACATTTGAAGTTGATGGTATTTTTTTGGCTTCCTCAGCTGAGGAAGTAACATTGATTCAAGGGGTGTGACTTTGTTGTCTGAACAGAGGTGTGCAACACCACCCTGAGATGCCCTGGGTGAAAACCCTGGCTTCAGCTGCTGTCAGCTGGCTATGGGTTCCTCATAGGTCCCAGCTCATACCTGGGAGCCATCTGATTCCCTACAGCTTGGTCTCAGGTAGTATTAGACTCCCATGTTTAGCTGACTGAGATCAGAGAATCACAGAATATGCTGAGTTGGAAGGGACACACAAGGAGTATCAAGTCCAACTCTTAATACTGCACAGGACCATCCCCAAGAGTCACTACCTATGTCTGAAGTATCATCCAAACACTCTCAGGCTTGGTGCTGTGACCACTTCCCTGGGGAGCTTATTCTAGTGCCCAATCATCCTCTGGGTGAAGAGCCCTTTTCCAATATCTAACCTATCTGAAACAACTTCAGGCCATTCCGTCAGGTTCTGCCACTGGTCATCACTGAGAAGAGATCAGTGCTTGCCCCTCTTCTTCCCCTCACAAGGAAGCTGTAGACCTGCAATGAGGTCTCCACTTGGACTCCTCCAGACTGAACAGTTAATGGGAAAGTGCAGCATTGACCTCTGTGACCCTTAGAGCTCTGGCAGAGGTCCTTGACAAACACATTGCCTACCCATGGCAATAAATGTTTAAGACCAAATACACCTAATAAGTGCTTGAAGGAAGAGACTGGGTCCATAAACAATGATTAAGACAGACAGTGGGAGGGCTTCCTCTGGAGTGGTGACCACATAAGAGAAGACTCATCAAGCTATGCTAGACAGGTAAAAGAGTCAAAACGAAATGCTATTTGCTTCCTATATGTCCAAAGTCTACAGTCAAAAAACCTCATTGGTATTGGTACAAAAACTTCCTGGTTTAGAGGGATACACATAAGCCCAAAATGTGAATTTGTGACTTAACCCTACACTCAGCTGCAGCTGAAGGATCCATTTGAATTAACATGTTTAAAACATTCACTGAAAGAACACACCTCACACTCTTGCCTGCATCAGGACAAGGAAATACTTGCAGCAAGAAAATGCAGAAAAAAATCAGACCTAAAGAGGTCCCTGTGAGACCACTTATGTCAGGGTGTATCTGCTTGAGGTACAAGCAGGTATCAGGGGAGGCAGAAACCTGCACTAAGAGCCACATCCTTAGATATAGCATTACTGTGTTAATTTCCAACTGCAATGTATTAAAAATAAGTTTTCAATATAACTCCTTACAAATGTAGAAGAGAATAAAAGCTTAGAATAAATAACTATTACAAAGAGTTCATGGAGTAAATTAGTAACTTCCAGACGGTTCCTTCACAAAAGACATTGTAAAAGAATAGCAAAAATAATATTGGACACACTCTAGAGATGTAGGGGTATGACGACCTTTAAAGACAAATGAGAACTTTCAAGAACAATGACAACTATTTTGCTGAATATTTAAAAAATTTTTCTGAGCTTGATGATAAAATGCATATGTATGCACTACATATGTATGCATATAGCAAATCCCTAGTGACTTTTCTGAACTGCACCAATTCAGGATGAAATACAGAAAGAACCTTCAAGATATAAAGAAGTCTTTTTCAATTCTATTTTAGTATTTTATCTTTCTGAGCAAGGATTCCAGCTTTGTCTCTCTCAGACATAAGTTAAAGCTCCTCGCAAGCACGCCGCCTGCATTTGGCTCAGGAAACGTTCTTATATTTACCTGTATCCATTGTCACAGATGTATGATACAGAGGAAAGGTAGGCTGTGCCACTGAGCGTGTATTTTCCATTGCTGATATCCTGTGGACTAGGACATACCACCATTTCACAGGATGGGGGTGGATGATTCCAAATGCCACTAGCGAGGCACAGAATTTCCTTTTCACCCACTAAGTTGTATCCATCCTTGCATCTGAGTTAGGAGAAAAAAGTGCTATCAAACACAGAGCCTTTTATGCACAACATAATCACACATCCCTTTTCTCTCTTCATCCACACATGCATAAACCACCTTTCTTTGCAGACATAGAGAAGTAGTAGTAGAGCAAACATTTAGCTCTGCTAATGAACAGCCATGGCTATAACCAAGTGTCTTTCTATTATTTTAATGCCATCTTGTTCCTCTCCTTCATTTTGATCACTCTCTCAATTCAGCCATACTCTAATTTACTGCCACATTCTCAATCAGTTATTAATATAGCACTTTAACAAACTGAATTCCTACCTGTACACCACTTTATTGTGGTATGTAAAATTTGAGCCAAAAATGGCACTGTTCTCTGGAATAACTGGGGCACCACAGGATACAGCTTTAAAAAGATGGGAACACAAGGGAAGTTGATACAATATAAATAAAAAAGAACAGAAAATCAGGATTTGCTTTGTTTTCTCTAAGTAGGTTCGAAGAGCTGTAAAGCCCTAGGTAACACGGAGATTCTGACTAAGCTATAAATAACATTTAGGACTCTATCTGACTTCACCTTACTGAGAGACTAGACTAACTGGAAGTAGGTAGTTATAACTGCTTTACAAATCACATGCTTGATGGTCAAGAGGAGTCCATATCCACTCTTCTCTATGGACAAAGTAATGTGTTTCGTTTGTTTTCTTTTTTTGACACAGTCTTTGTCATTTCTTCATTTTACCCTATTGCTTCACCTCCTTTCTTCCAGTTTTCTAATGAAACAATCTCTGCAATTATACCATGAATATGTACATGCACCAGCCTGTCCTTGCTGGATGCTTTTTATTCACTGAAACACAGTTAAGGACCTTTAAGTCATTAGGTCCCCAGAATTTCCTTGAAAATGGGAGGCTGGGTGGAGAAGAAATACACTTTTTATGCTTGCATTAAAATGAGTCTATAGCTTTGTCACATTGGAGAATCTGCGTCAGAGAGTACCACTACAAATATGACAACAGTGCTTACATCTCTTAAGACAACAGAGGCTTCAACACTGAGACCCAGATCTGCCAGGACAGGGTTTCACAAGCTGCCATGGTCTCTTAAGGCTCTATATGACTACTTTCTCCCTTCCATCTTTCTAACAAGTCACATTACAATATGTGTTCTCCCCAGGAACCACACCTTCACAATAGGGTATTGGGTGGCTCCACTCTCCGGACTCCAGGCATGTAAGTTTTGTCACTCCTGTCAGCTTAAATCCTTCTTCGCAGGAGAACATGACTTCACTGCCAACACTGTGAGTGTCCCCATATAAATGGCCATGCTCTGGATTTCCTGGATTATGGCACTTTATTGGTTCTGAGGAGGAAGAGAGAAACTATGAATAATATAATTGTCAGGTTCTATAAACAAGTTGCAGGAGATATCCTTGGGAATTTTTAGGAAGTAGGAAGGCAAAGCACATAGAAAACACTCATAAATTGTTTACAGCCTTAGCAGCTTTTCTCTGTTCTATATGTAGGTGACGGACACTGAAGACTCTTGCAAGCAAGCTGATCTTGACATGGAAGAGCCCTCTGCAACTCAGTTTGCATTCACTGTCAGAAGCAAACACATCATACAGTAATTTTTCCCCCTGTGAGGAAAAGCCCATTCCAGCATATCCATTCCTGAGCATGAAATGAGCTCAGCTACCTTTTATGCCAACCTATGCCACTGTCTTTTTGTCTTCATCTGAAGTAACCTTGTTTAGTATTTTCACAAGCAGCTATAGCCCTACTCAGATGCCTGTATTAGAGTATTTTCTCACTGCACAGGCCTGCTCTGAGAAGCGACACATTGTGGTCTTCCAAAGTCTTGTGGTTCATGTGCAAGAGGACTTTGCATGTGTGTATGTCTCGGAGCAGACTGCCAGTGACATCTGTGTCTGTATGGAGAGATGACCTCGCAAGAAACAAAAGGAGACATTTTATCATAGCCGCATGCAGGCCAAAATGACCTGGAGATGAGAGCATGTCTGTCTTAGATATCGATTACTTGAAACTGTCTTCCACAGTGGGAGGCAGGATACTGGCCTATACAGAACCTTGGAAAGGCTAGACTGATGTTTTTCTTTTCCATACCTGCACATTTTTTACCATCTCCTGTGTAAGGAGGGATGCAAGTGCAAACATAGGATCCATTGGTGTTGAGACAAGATGCATGTTCATCGCAGTCTGATCCAACAGCGCATTCATCAACATCTAAAAAAAATTAAAACCACAACAAAAAAGATGTCTCTACAGTGTTATTTGTGATAACCATTTGCTTTAAATTTCAGTCTCACTGTCAAGAAGAATTACTTTAAGTAATATAATTAAAAATCTCTCTTAGTGCAATCACATTTTTTATCCATTGTTAAAAATGTGTAATATTTAAATAAATATTTAAAACTTACTATAAAGTTATATTATAGCCTTAATTATAACTTACTATGCAGTACCATGAAACGTAAGAAAATTGGAGATAAGTCTTATTAACCCTCAGTCAATATTTCTGCAAAAAGTATCTAGTTTTTAAACTGCAAAAGAATAGATATTTTAACCATTGTTACTAGTAGTCTGGATAGCCACTGTAAGGGAGAATTTCCACATTAAGTATTTGCTTGTAAAGTGCTCTATATGTCAACCCCTCTATTTTTTAAGACAGGAAAACTTAGCCAAGAAGATAAACATTCTGGATATAAAATAATAGAGCCACATCTTTGCTGAAGAGCATTGCATTGGACTAGGCATAAGTGTCTGCAGTTGCCAGAAAAGTTAAAATGAGTTGAAAACATTTTCATTATTTTAAGTAATTATTTACATGATAGTATGCCTAAAAATGGGAATTGATGATTTAAGATCCACTTGGTTTGGTACTGCACAGCAAAAACAAACAAACAAACAGACCCTAAAAACCCTGCTCTCTCCAGAAATACCTCGTATCAGCTTTTTATTTTGACTGTAAAGAAATGTCCTTGGTATGTAAACAACAAGCCAAAATTGCAGAGGGTCAATTTCAATGTGTCTTATTGAAAAGTGCTGGCAACACGGTTTACTCTTTATATTATCAGACTGTTAGAGAGAAAGGGAGCAATTCTTAATCTAAATACCCTGCTACAGGGCACGTGCTGATCTAAGTATCCCATGCAGATATACAACTTGGGTTGTCAATTTCCAGCAAAAGAAACAACTTGGTTAAAAAAGCGAATGACTGTGTTTATTCTTCACTGCTGAATGAGTCTGCCTAGCATGAAAAGAGAACAACAATGTTCTGAAAAGCAGTTTGTTTCTGACATGCAGGATGACAACTGCACATTAGTATCATAACAGCTGCCAATTACACAAGCTCCAAGAGAATGCAAAGTGCTACCACAGCAGAACTGGAATGACTGCTTCTTCTGTAATGTCAAGGAACTTCCCACAAAGTGGAAGTACCTTGTGAATCAGACCCATAACAGAGCAAAAGGAATGCTTCAGGGCATAGGTGTACCAGGCTTTGTTAGCACCTGCCTGAAGCGTGAATCAGAAAGGTAACAGGGTGAGTCAGAGTGTCAAAGCCACTCTTGTTTTCATTTTCCCATTATGCTTTATGAGAGACAGGCAAGCTGGAAGGTGGGGCACAGGCCTTTTCCTTCTGAACATCATGCCTCCTTACTGTATTGAGGTTGAACTATCTGGACAGCCTTCCAGCAACTGACCTGAACCTGCTCTTATTTAGGCTGCAGTATAAAGTGCAAAGGAGAAAAGCAGAGAGGAACAACAGTCTGGATGACGTGTTTGTAAGTTCTGACGGAGTGCCAGTGGACAGGATGCTATGAAACCATATGGATCCTACTCTTCAGTGAATTTTGACAGAACTAACAGAACTACTGACACTGTAGGCATTTCCCCCTTGTCTTGACTGAAAAAATTATGTGCTATACCTACATAGAATTAAGTCAAATTAAACACAAATCTTGACAGATTTTTATTGTGGAACTCCCATTTTGGGCATGGCTAAGACAGCAGCAATTCAAGTACAACTAGTCAGTGGATTCCAGCAGGGATCTTCTGGAGATATGGCCCTGCAAGACCAGCGGCCCCTAGTCCCTTGACCATGGTACAATGCCAGTCTGTCTCATCCTTCAGCTTGTGCCACTGTATCTGGTATGTCACAGCCAGCTGACCAGCAAGTAAGTTAAGACATGGCAACTATGTGAATTATGTCTGTAAGTGCACTCCCACCCCTCTCAATGTTGCAGCTGCTTGCTGACACGCATGTGTGACTGAGCAATAAACCCACACACTGGAGGAAGGCTCAGAGGACATCAGCAAAGGTGATCTGCCCATGAAGCTCAGGGACTAAGTGGACAGGAAGGTGGCCTTTCTTGTAGGCAAACAGCTAACAACAGTTGAGTGCTTTAACTGGTGGTGTAAATGCTTCTTCTTGAGTCCATTAAAAGAACTTAACGTTAAAAGAGCATGAATGTCTCCATGAGCTAGCCAGACCGGCACTGGGGAGACATTGAATACATGGTTCAGGTCAATGTGAAGAATGTATGTCAGACAACAGGCTTGAGTTGACCTTAACCCACACATTCATTCCCAGATACTGGGGATGTGAAATGTCACAAGAGTGAAGAGCCTGATATTATAGAGCCTGATAATGGGAAACACATTGGAATTGTGACTGAACTGTGTATTTCAATTGCTGTATTTTGTCAAGTGTAACTTGCATTTATTTCTATTGTTATGCAGTACATTTAGTATCACTTTGTTTAATCAGAAATCCTGTGCAGCATCAACTATCTTCACGTGAGTAAATCTGATATTAAATACTACAACTTCTACGTGTGAAACAACTAAAAGAACCTTGTCAGAGAGCACGGGACACTGACAGCATGCTGAAGCACAATGAAATGCACAGGCCAGAAGCACAGAATGCAAGGACTGCAGGACCTGGAGAGGCTGCTGGTGCAATTCAGGCTTACTAAACAAATAATTTTATATATGTTTGATAAATGCAGGGTGTGCAGCATACAAGAGGATAGACAGAGAAAGGAGTCAGAATGCAGTTTTGGTTTGACAGAACGCTGAGTATGGTATTTCAGAAAAGTGAATATTTTGGAGAATGATTTTGGGACTCTGGTAAGTCTTCACAATTTCAGAATGAATTCCCACTCAAACCTAAGGCATAGGAGAAGTGCAAGACCATCAGTGCATGCAGTCAAACGCATGGCACATCTCACCAAGGCAAGATGGTGAAATGCTGTTCCAGCTTCCATTATCCAGGCACAGCATCCTGGAGTCGCCCAACAAATAGTAGCCACTGTTGCAGTGATAGGTAACAGTACTGCCAGCAAAAAAGTCCTCAGCTGAATAAAATCCATTTTCTAAAGTTGGAGGCACTCCACAACTGATTCCTGCAACATGAGTGAAAAGAGGGCACAGATATTAGCAGAGCAAACACAGATCAATTTCAGAATAATTCCACATAAGAGCTACCACTAGACATTTTTTCTCTGCAGCTGTGGAACCCCACTGGCAAGAGGCCACAGTCCTTTACTGAGGTAGATGATTGATTCCACATCTGGTGGAGGGTCTTGTTTTGTGGGCACTTGTCAATAAGAGACTTACTAGGACTCTCCAGCTCCTGCTAAGAGAATTTTGCTAGTTCTGGAGGAGACATCTGTGACTGAGATCTGAGCAGATGCCATTCAGTCCTAGGACACTTCTAATAAATAGTGGTCCTTGATGAGTTTTAAGGAAAAAACGAAAAGTAAGTTTGCCTTCATGGAGTTTATTTCCCTTCACTGAAAAGTAGCCGCAGTATTAATGTGTCTGAACACTGCAAAAGTAGCTGAGAGTAGCTAAGAGGTTGCAGCACAGGCCTGAGACCAGGGAGCACAAGAATGATGGAGAGACTAGAACTGACCTCACATACAACCCTGGGCATCACTTTGATTGACTACAGTAAGTAAGTCCTTCTGATTCCAGCTGTGCCAGCAGAAGACATCCCTGTAGCTGCCTGACTGAGGTTGCTATTTATTCTAGCAGAGTTGCTGCTATGCATCTCAGTCAAGATGACATGAATTTATTCCAGCAGCTACACCACTCATCTTTTGTAATTACATGGATTATAGCAACTCCTTACTCCCTAGCTGTATGCAAGACACTGGAGAGAATTTAAAGCCTGTGGTAATGGAAGGCAAGTACTTGCTGCAGAGGAATAGAGCTGAGGAGCCTGCAACAAAGATGGGCTGTCAGGCATCTGTGGTTTTGGAGGGCTTTGGTAGCAGGAAAGGATCCTGGTGCGTGAAGACAGTGATCACACAGAGCCTGATTCAGGTGGTACTTTTTCAGTACCACACCACCCACTATAAAGACTGTAGTTCCTTGTGCAGGAAATATATATTTCAACCAACTTTCACTCATCAGGTAGTTGTGGAACAGGCTGAGAGGATAGGCCAGTGGGCGAGTCTGGCCTTCATTCACTCAGCATGTTTGTGGCAGGTCAGCCCTGTCCTGTTTGAGCTCTGTGCTCAACTGCCTGGCCCAGTACAGAGAAACCAGGAATACTAACAGGATTTTGGTGGCTTATCCCTGATCACACACGAAGAAAGTGCAAAGCTGTCTCTGCCAGTGAACCTTCCTTCTGCCCAGCAGGATTTGCTTTTGGGTAAATCCTCACAAGCGTGCTATTCTTTATGCAAAAGATGAGACAGAGTGTGGACTTGTGCTATAAACAACTGAATAAAGAGGAAGACATTAAAATTATATAAAATCTGGATTAAACTATTTTAAAGATATTTTTAACAAATTTGACGATTTTCTCCAAACTATGTATAAATTCAGGGATCACGCAATACCTGCTTCTAGAGCTAGTTTACTATTCTGCTGAAATGAAAAATGTAATTAGCTCCAACGCATGCAATTGTAGTCACAACTGCAGTCACAGCAGAGGAGCACCAAAGGAAAGGAGAAAACAGGAACAGGAATCATAGAATCAGAAGAAACTTGGCAAACTGAATGCATACAGCCCAGTTTCTTCTAAGAAATACAGTAAGTCTTGGAGCACTTCTAACAGAAGTATCTGCTGCCTTTAAAGAAATTCGTTCATAACATACTGAAGTCAAACACTTATACTTCAAACCAGACATTCTCAGTGACATTTAAAAATGCCACAGATATTCTAGCACTTCATGTGCATCTTTCATACTTCTGATGCTGCTGCGGAGGAAAATTGTGAGTACCAGATTGCTGAACCAAATGGACTCATTTCTGCCCTGAGCATTAGAAACTGATGGAAAACATGTAAGAATGTGATTGTCATATAGGTTCTGCTCAGTAAAACACAAGTTTAGTTTTAAGCAGATATGTAACATGGATGTGACATGGATGGATTCAAGTGCATGTCAGCTGCAGAAATAAACAGGCCACAAATAATGAGGGGGTCCAAATAAAAGGCAGGGTTTCTTAATCCTGTCAACCTACTGAGACAACTCACTTTCACAGCGGGGAAAAGGCCGTGTCCACTGTCCCATGTTAAGGCAGTATTGGACTGAGTTTCCCACTATCTGGAAGCCTGGGTCACAGGAAAGGATCACTTTTGCCCCTGGCTTTAAATCAGCAGAAGAGGCCCGCAGATGTGGTATGGATCCTTGCAAAGACGGACAGTCTGTGAACAAAATATATGCAAACAGTAAGAGACACAGATATGTGCTGAAATGAATAAATTTGTTATGTGATTGTTTGATTTTGCATAAGTTTATCCAAGAAAGAGCTCTGGGAAGAGCTACACTCTGCTTGGGTCCAAACGGTTTTGGATATCATCAACACATAAGATCACAAAAGGAATCTGCAGGAAAAGAAGTGAGGAGGTGGTAGGTATTTTAATATCATCCAATTATTTTTAGAAAAAAAGAACTTAAAGACTTTTTTCTGACCCAATACCATCTTCACTTCTTCCTCATCTCAATTCAGGAAGCAATAAATCTCCATCAGAGATTTCAATGAACTTTTGTTGCAAAACCCTGGAATTTGAGGAATGAACAACTGCATGTTTTAGCTGTCATTTATCAAAATAATTTATTCAAAGCTAGGGCAAAGGCTGCAAGCTAGCATCGTTGACCTTATAAAAGAGTTAAGACTCTTTGTTCAGGAAAAAAAAAAGGGTTCTAGGAAGTAAAGGTCTAACCAGCACAAAATATACTCTTGTAATCTATCTTCACTCTTCCAACAACTCCTGGGAGGAAATCTGGCCAGGCTAGTACATTTCCTTTTTGCAGTTCTTCTGGACAGGATGTAGCCAGAGATTTTACCTATGGATTTAAAACAGTTGATTAGGTGATGTTTATGGACAGTGTAGGAAAAGAATTTAAAAGTATTCCTTTCATGCGTGCATGCAGCACTAGAACAAATCGCTGAATCAGTAATGTTCATCCTTTCTAGCACAAGAGGTGTCTGGCTGAAGTACTTATTCTGTACTTGTAAGCCACCTAGCTGTGGCTGTACTGAGTCACTACGTCAAGCACTACTTGACACACAAGAAAGGAATAAAACACAATTCTTGATACACAATTGCATTTGCTGGTGAAAGAAAAACACAACTACCTCACAGAAAAAGACATAAATGAGAATGCAACCTGAAGAGAAAACACTCATCTATTTGCAGGAAAATGTCAAATAGGAGTAAAAGGAACTTAATGTTGAAGATCTGCATTCTGAAGACTCTGCTAGCACTGCACCACATTTAAGGAACAGAAACACAAAGAGGAGCAGCTTAATAAAGTGATTTGTTATTTCCAAATTTTGTAAATTGAATATACTAGACTCCCTAAAAGACTGCAGGCAAGGTCTGCTCACACCAATACTTACAGCAGCATTGGCACAGGCTTCAAACAAAGCATGACAGAGCCATAACTAACCATGTACTGAAACAGGAACTATCTAGGCAAACTACGGTTAGGAGAAAGAAAGGAACACACTGTTAGATCAAAAGCAGATTACTATCGTGAGAGATTTGGTGATATGCCTTTGATGGAAAAGTTTTCCGTTTAAAACAGAACTCCTTCAATGGCATCAGAATGGGTTTCTTTTGCATTCTTATTACAAGAAACTGCAATGTCGATGGAATCCTTCAACTGTTTCAGTACTGTACTTCCATGAAAACAAAAAAAAATCCATTCTATTTCTTCACAGTGATTCTGAGGATATATTAAACACCGTAACATCATTATATTTCTATCTGGCCATCAACAGAAGAAACTTGGGGACTACAACCCCTGGTGGCACAGCACTTTTAAACTATTCAGACACCAGTTTAAACTGTAGGCAATAGTAAAAACATGCAGACAGACTCTTAATGTTGGGATGTCACATAGCAGTCCCTTGAAAGGAACTCAGGTGTCTCAATTCCAACACCTATAAAACAGAAGTCTGTTTAGTTCCACTGTATGCTCAGGGAGATTTTTGCTACATTGAAGTATTTTAAAACTGCAAATGAAAGGCTAGGGCTTTGAATTCACCCTGCATTGTCTTTATTTAGTGCTAGCTTTAGGAATATAAAGAAAAAACAGGTTATTGGGACTAAGGTGTATGTATTATTGGCACAGTACTCCCCATTATGTTTCTCCAAACAGGGCAGACACAATCATATCTCAGCAATGGAACTGACAAAAAAACCCATATATGCCCTGAGGAAGAAAAATGTGCAGTAAAGGGATAATTAAGAATTTCCTCTTCTATCAGAGAGAGAAGTGGTCTATGGAGAAGAGATGGTTGTTCACTTAAGAGAACACATTAATAATTAGGCTAGTGAGAATACTTCCTAGTCTTTAGCTCTTTTCCCGTGGAAGGTCATGTCAGTAACTTTCTGGCAAGGAGAAATGAATGTTTCCTTCACCAGTATGAAAAAATGAATTAAAAAGAGCAAAGATGAGCAGCCCAGAGAGCTGTGTACACCTCAGCACAGCATGGCTTCACGGCAGAGCCAGCTTGTTAGAAAGCACAGGTCTGCACAGTTCTGTCGGGAAACTGCCTCTCTCAGGTGGGTGACTGGCTTCTGTCAGAATTCCAGTAGACGAAATCAACTACCAAGAATAATGTGCTATAATGTCTATCCTCGTGAGAAAGGAAGGTACATCATGAACTTCAGTGAAGTTTGTTCCCTCACTGACCCTACTCTGAACTCAGTGAGGCAAACCAGACTCTAGAATCTAGAGTCAGCACAGCTGGAGAAGAAACCAGCATGCTCTGTTTATTCTGAAGCCATTTCAAAGGTCTTGCTTCAGCCCTATGTCCTTGCTGATGGAAACTGCTTAAGCCAAGGGTTTCAAACAAACTGCAAGGAATCCACATAGAAAAATTTACAGTGTGGGAAAGGCAAATTCCAAACCATGTGATGGCGAATGGAGGGCCAGAAAGGACCTCACAATCCCCCATAGATAACTCTTATTTCTATTGCTGTCTATTCAACAACAAAACCAACAGACTGCTGGTTTACCTATAGAGAACTAATGTGCAGGCAGATGAGGAACTAAATCTTAAAACACCGTATTCCACCTCCACTTTATTCATTAGGCAACATATCTGTCACCCTGCTTTCCTTTATGGCTGAGAATAGGAAGGGAAGACTTAGGCAATAGTTCCAGCTGGCCAGAACAAAACTGATGATAAGAGATGACGACAGTGATTTGCTATCCCAATCTCTGAAATGAACGACATAAAACTTTCATAGGAAGCTTACTTGGCTCAGCTTCCTGTCTGATGTCGCATCTGTCTTTTCAGATGAGTAATTTGAATAACATATATGAAGGGCAGGATTTTCTTCCTTGTCCTAAATGTATTGCAACTGAGGCAAATGGGAATCTGATCAAGTCTGTCATTAAAGAGACGAGGCTATTAAGAAAGCCTCAGAAAGTCACACTTAAAACTCTTCCCCCGTGTGTCCTGTAAAAACATGTATGCTTATCAGCCTCAAAACTGCTAGTGAAAAAAAACCTGAAGATTTGACTTCGCAATACAACAGTTGGTGACCCCAAAACCCAAGAACGTAGCAGATGGTTGGGTAGTTTTCAACCCAGGAGAGTCAAAGTAGCAAAGAAAAAGAGAAAGAAACAGCAGAGACATTTGGATGCTGGAAGCCAAGATTCTGCTTTACTTCTGTTTTCTCTTGGTGTTACTATTTCTTGTTTGGAGCATGGATTACAAACTGCTACAAACGATCAAATAGTGGTAAAATCTTAAAAAAACACCAGGAGAAGGGCAAAACCTTTTAACCCAAAGATCCTTCCCCCAGGAAATGCCTCCAACTTTGAACATTAGTCCTCATTGTTCAAGTGTTACCAACAGTTTAACACTTCTGACGTTCAGGACTGAAATACTAATGACCAGGAACTGGTGATGGAGCACACTGCCATCAGGTTTGCAGTAATATCAAACTGGGAGGCCCAGTCAGTATGTCCGAGGACAGAGTTGCACCTGGAGGGACCTTGACAGGTTGGTGTAAAGGGCCAATCCAGACTCCATGATATTCAACAAGAAAAAAAAAGGAAGGAAAAACCTCAAACAATATAGGCTGAGGAAAACCAAGAGCAGGAGCAGCTCTGCAGAAAAGGTGACTCAGAGTTGATCTTACCAGATTTACTTTTGCTTAAAATTACTCTACTTACTACACTAAGCTTATTACCCTAGGCCAGAGCTCCATCTGGTCCTCACTGACTTCTTTTGAGTGCAGAGATCTATCCAATATGCTCACTTGGAACGCCTTTTCAAATGTCCATCCCACACTCAGAGCCCTGTGCTCAAACACTGCAGTTAAGGACTTACCTGCTGTGGAGAAAGTACACGGTCCCAAATGTTGAGCTGGCTGATGGAGCCCACAAAAGATTCAGCTGGGTTGAATCCTTCTCCTTTCTGATCTTGCTCTTGTCCCAGTACCAATGCACCGCCACCTAAACTCAGAGCAGGGATAGAAAATGAAGCCTTACAGCAGGGATACCACAGGAAGATCAAAAACTAAGCAAACCAGAACTTTTGCTACTCTGTGTTACTGGGATTTTGCAGTGAAGACCAGCCACCTTCAACAAACTCTCTCAACAAACCTCTGGGAAGCCTTATCCTAGACTGAGGAAAGTGAACATAATTTTGAAGTGACTCTCAAATAAATACATGTGAGAGCAGAAACTTCCAGTGGACTCTTTGGGAATTATATTGGCTCTAAGAGACCACTTCTAGCTCAGTATTTGAAGCGTACTACACAGGAATGCAAAATGCTGTTTTAAGCAGGTGGAGGCATATTTTACAGTGCTACCTTGCACCTTCTGCTTTAAACAAAATCTTACGAAGTCATATAGATCAGATGTGATTCCGTACCCTTAGAAGCACACTGGTGATCAGATTGTCAGTGCTTTAACACGACATGCATGCTAAATTTCCTCTCCACAACCACTAACATGTGGACACGCATTTTGCATATTATAGGGTATGTGGACATAGTCAAAAAGTAATGAAGACAGCATTCTTCTTCAAGTATTATCTCTGGAGATACCTCCAATGTAATTGTGAAAGACAGGGGCAAGCATAAGGTACATGGGCTAAAATGCTTTGATTTTTTTGTTTTGTTTTGTTTTAATATGGATAGTTTTTTGAAAGTCTATGTAATTTGGATGGTTGTAGTATGCAAACACTATCAAAAGAAAATCTCTTTGCAGCCATACGACGCCAGACCTTTTACCACTCTTCAGTGCTACAGGTACTCCTTTTAATGTCTTCTGATATTATCGTAAAGACCACTAATCACAAAGAAACAATAAAATAGAAAAACCCACCTTGTTAGGAAACAACATAACTTTAAAAAGATGTCTGAAAGGAACAGGAGAAGGCAAAATCAATCAACTCCACATACACATTTGTAAGGGAAATTCCAGTTAATTTTGTTGTGTGAGAAACTTATTCTCACAAAGCCATTCCAGAACCAGTTCAGCACAGGGTTCTTTGTGGACTAAACTCTGTCATCTATAAAACAAGTTACCCACTAGTTTATCCTAGAAAAGTGCACTTTGTCTTTAGTGATGCTGAGCGAGAGGAACTGTCCTCACAAACAAGAACAACAAACATGAGCTGTGAAGATATACTAAAAACACCAAAATGAACAGTGTCTTGCAAGCATAGCAAATTCTGCAATAAAAACAGAAGGAAGGCAACAGATCTGGTATAACATAAATAAAACACACCAGGGATTTTTGATCCAAGAGACAGCCCATTGCCTCCATCAGACAGTTTTCCATCGATGTACACATTCCATGCCCCATCTGTGCAAGTCCATGTGACTGCAATGTGATGCCAGTTGCCATCATTCACCGAAGGACAGTCTGTTATCTTCTCTTTCCCATTTACATAAAGAACCCAGCTGCATGGAAGGCAGATGAAGGCATACTCAGTTGCATGCATGTCCTGTCCCACATGACTCAAAAAAAAAAAGGTTATTTCCCTAATTGAGTCTGTGTCATACAAGAAATCTCTCTTGAAAGACATTCATACAAGGTATCTCTGTCTCAGAAGACTTGGAAGTTACCAAAATATTAAGAGTCAAGTCATGGCTACATAGTGGATTCTTAAACTAGCTGGTTAAGACTGGAGTCATGCTACAAGGCCATGTTCTGCTTTTGTATAAGGACAAGTCATATTCAGAGTCATGCTACAAGTACTCTGAGTGTTGGACTCCAATTTAATCTGCTCATTGTCTCAATGAGTCATTTAACGATGAGGTGAATGTAGCTGAGACAAAAAAAAATCCTGTTTTCTAGATGCACTGCTTTCTTACCATTAGTCTTCTATTGCACAGTAAGTAAAGGAAACAAAGCAAGGAGAAAAACAAAACAAAGAGACAACTTCAGCTATGGAGTTTGGATGCAGACTTTTCTATCCCAAAGTAGGCAAAGCTGATATTCAGACCAGTTCTATACTTTCTGTATAGATTCAAGACATCTATAAGCTACAGAAAAAGAGCACTGTGATTTACCCATTGTAATCAGTCAGAAGAAATGCATTATCACTTCCATTCTCCACTGCATAAGAAATGGGAGTCCCATAGTTTGTGGTGTCAGTGGATTTCATCCAGAACGTACAGGTGATGGCACCAAGAGATGGTAAAACGCCATCAAGCATGACATATCCATAGATACCAGAGACTTCAAAATCAAGATTGAAACCAGAGGACTGTTCTGCAATAAAGATAAAGAGTTTTCAGAGCAACATTCCTGCAAAACTGGAACGAGAATCAAATGGAGTCTAAGCAAAAGCATGAAATGGAACACAGCCCACCTACAAAAACTATTCACTTTAAATTGATCAGAGCTAGAAAGAAAGTTTGGCAGTCTAACATTAGCCAGCATACAAAGCTAGAAACACAGTGTTTGAAGACAACTGAAAAAGAAGCTGATTGCCTAACAACAAACATGAAACTTGCTCTTCAGTCCTCTGTCAAGGAAACGACATAGCCCACTACGATCCAACAATCTAAGAGGTGTGATCAGTTGGTTCCATGTAATTGACAGGAATCACAATTTAAAAAACCCCAACAAAACAGCCCAAGATTTTTCTTGTTCTAGACTTACTGAGTTACACAGCACTGGTACAGAACAGCACTTCTGTGCTGCTGTTCAGTGCAGAGTGAAATGTTTTACGAGGATATTACATGTAAATGTTATCAAGTGGAGCCCTACCGCAAGTTGGGTGTTAAACTCAGACACAGGATGGCAGTTGTAAGTGACCTGTGTGCCCTCTACTGTCTCTCTAAAATCAACATGGCTTCTTCAGCTTCTGTTTGAAGATTCAGCAGCTACCAGGGTAACACTTCGTCATTTTCATGGAGTGGCTAAAAGACAAATGGATTTGAATCTTGGTGGTTCAAATGCCTCCAGCATCCCCTGGGGAAGTTGTGCTAGGTGTGACCATTTTGCCTAACCGTATGGAACTTCATGCCTTTTTTGCCTGCAGGGAACTTGACGCCTTTAGCATTTCTAAAGCTAAGACTACCACAACACTAATCTCTAACCCAGTGATGCAAAGCCCTACAGAAAATACAAGAAGTAGAAAGAGCTAACCAACTTGGATATACATAGCAAATACAGATTAAATTTGATAGACCTAGTGGGTATTAAAAAGAGCCATGCCTTAGAAAAGAGAAATGACACAGCACACATGCTGTTACTTGTCTGCAGTTACACTTATTAACACTGCAGTCACACAGGCTTCACTCAGCCTCTCAGGGTACCACCACCCAGCTGCTTTTTGGGGAAGCTGTATGAAATCTGTCTAACCAGTGCAAATTTTGCGCAGAGACTTAGTCAAGCCACCTTTTTCTGAGACTTAGTCCTGTGTACCTGTTTCACACCTGCTGCCTGTAAAGCCAGGGGGACATTTACAAACGTACGAGTTCAAGGCATCCACACAGGTGGCTTGGTTTAAGCAGGGACTGGAGTCACAGTCATTGATGTTCCCTTCACAGTTCAGTCCTGTGTACCCTGCCACACACAGGCATCTACAGAGGAAGAGAAACACACATCAAAGGTAGCAGCCATCATAACAAGGAATTCTGTCCATGAGGCCAGATCTGGCAAAGGGAGTGGCATATAATGGGGAAAAAAATTCAACAGGTATTTGATGTTTCGAGCAGATATACAGGGCCGTATAAAGGCACCAAAACCTCTGGTACTTCAAAAACCAAGGTGTTTGAAAAGCACCAAAACTTCTGGGGCTTAGGGCAGGTAAAGACTTACTTAATCCAGACATTAACAGCTGGACCACCTATCTATACAGTGATCTAAGATATGACAATGCTATTGGTATTTCCAACTTCTGATCTGAGTTCAGATACCCTAAAGAATAAAAATAAATATTTGGAAGTTACTACTGGTGTTCATATTTTAACCTCTAGTCTTGTTATGTACAGCTATCCCTGTCTTTCCAAGCTATACAAATGTAGTATTACAAAATACACAACTGGTCATAACTTATTATTCTAGTGAAAAGCAAGATGAGCCCTTGATGTTTAGGAAGGTGGATTTCTTCAGGAAGTTCAGTATTAAAACCATGAAGGCCTACCATGTGTACAATCCAAACTCTGCATATTTTCTTTGCCTACCTTAGAATTTTTTAAGAGTGAAGACACTAGGATATATTTTCCTGTATTTTAAAACCTCCTTTAGTATTCATAAGGGGACCATTTATATTGGATCAGGCTGCCAAAAGGCTTGCAGAAATCTAAGAAGGCTGAAGCACCACAACCTGTCTCACTTTCCACATTGTATGACATTAAGCATCTGTTTTGCACCTGAAGCTGTTGATACCATCTCTGCATGTAGCTCCATTCCTACAGGGTCTGCTGAGACACTCATCAATGTTTCTTTCACACAAGACACCAGTAAAACCTGGGAGGCACGTGCAGGAGAAACTGCCAACTCGATCTTCACAAACAGCCCTATTAAGACATGGGTTTGAAAGGCATTCATTGATCTCCATTTCACAGTGATGACCTGAGGAAAAAAGAACAAAGTAACAGCTTTGGTCTGAATTAATTTAAGAATGAAGATTACTAACTCATCTCTGGTTTTCAAGGACTGTTAAGTGGACATAGAAGAATTAGGGAACCATCTTTCAGTTACAGAAATTAACATGTAGCAAACTGAGAGGAATTTAAATGTATCTTGCCCATTATGTAAATAATTTGGGCTGAATCAGGAAAACACCAGAGGAACTATTCTGAGCAAGTAAATCTGCTACAAAAGAATATTTGTCTGAAACCGTAACTCTATAGAGAGAAGTGAATGCCAGAAACACATGATTCTGGGATTTATGATGTGAAAGAGACTCTGTGTTACAGCACTGAAGAATGAAGAAACAGAGATCTTTGGCAATATGATAATCAAGAGATATATGTATTTGTTACAGAAACCTATGAAAGCAGTCAGAAGCTGGTATGGGGAATGGGAGTAGTTTTAATATAGACCATCTTGTCTACTATAATATTTTTCTTTTTTAAAAAAATTAAAAATAACAATTTGAACACATGCAAATGTCCTTATTCTTTCCTCAAGCTTACACAGCAAGTTCATGGGAAAATTAGTAAGAGAAGATCTAGAACTCAGTAAATCCTTCTGAAGTCATGTTTATACTACAGAGACTCTGACAGATTAGAAGGACCTAAGGAATCTAGTACACCTATATCAACATATAATAAATGCTATATATAAATATATATATATATATACACAGCAATGAGATAGAGATACTTTGGGCAGGGTAGGCAAACATTTTTTTTTGTCAGAAAGAGTAACAACTGACTTAAGTAGAACAAGATGTACCTGTGAACCCTTTTGCACAAGTGCAGTGGTAACCGTTCTTGCCATCAACACAGTGGGCTCCATTCAAACACGGACTGGAGCTACATTCATTTATGTCCTCCTCACACAAGAGACCTTCAAACAGCAAGGATTACAAGGCATGATCGAGACACAATCACAGTCTGTGTGCTGCAGTGACTGGATGTGGGAAACAGAACAATACCATACCGCTGGCATAACAAAAGGCTACTGGGAGCAGATGATAAAATTCCATGATTGACTGGTCTACTGCGAACACCTACAGAGATCATCTGTGTTATTTAAATGCTGGGATGTGAAATATGCAAAGTCCATGGTGCATCTTTTTAAAGTTTAAAAAAACATCCACCTAGTGCTGCTGTTGATAAATACACAGCCATAAACATGAACAATGAGTGAGACCATTTCTGGTGGAAAACACCATGCCTTTTTTAAAATCACCTAAAATTATCTCCTCAATAGTTTATTTCAATATTTTGAAATTAGGTGCTGTTTTGGCAAAGTACACAAGCATGTTAGTTTCCCCATAGATTTCAACACCTTCAATGTGCATGTAGCTGACAAAAACACTGAGAAAAAATTAGAAGCAACAGCCCACTTACTTATTTAGAGGGATGCAATAAAGCAACTGCCTAAATGCTTTGTCTGGTAAGGTCACACTCAGTCTCAAAAGCACTTTCCCTGTCAGTATTTACCAATTCCCTGAACCGTATTCCCATACATGCACATGTGCACACCCACCCTTATCCTCAAATGCTCATCCTTTGATTTCAAAATCTATTCACACATAGTAGAACCTTACTCTAACCTGTACATCAGGTTGTTTTCCTGTTATAATTCCAAGGATGTGAAATTATACTGCACTTGTGTTTTGTGTTATCTGCTTAGCACAGAAACAACGGCTGTTTGAAGAAAAGCTATGAAGTGAAACAGATTACCTGAATAGCCTGGTTGACAATGGCATACAAAGGTCCCAATTCCATCTTTACACATTCCATTGTTTTGACAAGGAGATGATTTACACTCATCAACTTGTGTTTCACATTTCAAGCCTAGAATATAAGATGAAGGACTGAGAATAGGGAAGCAAAATTTGAAATTGTTCAGAAATGTAGATGTCATGACTACTTAATGTAGGAAAACATGAGTGATCAATCGCCTATGTTACCAGACATTCAGGTTTATTATCTTCATGTTAGTTTGTGTTTTAACAGACCTGACACAAAAAGAAAGGCGCGATGCATGTTTGGCAACAGACTGATCATTTCCAGATGTGGCACTTAATACCCATCAAAAGTAACTTTCTGATAATAGCTGAATTATAAGACATGTGTTTGCTTTGAAGCAACTGGGAAGCTAACACCAAAGAGAAGTACAGGCACAGTACAGGTGGGATTATCTGTCTAGAGTGCAAATTTCCAGCTTTTGTTAATCATAAATATTGCCAAGTGATAGCATTTTCAAATCCACTAACTTCATCAAAAGAAATCTCATTCAAAACAGTTTCTGCTAAACAAAACATAATTCAGCAAGGACATGAAGGAGTATTTATTTTCTTAATATCTGTGTATTCTAAATATGTGATGGATATTCCAATTTGTTAGGCTATATTGAAATGTTTTGCTCCTTTATACATGCCCATGTTAAGGGCATTGAGACATACTAGCTACTCTACCTGCTTCTCAATTTTTTACCTTTATATCCAAGTGGGCATACGCAGATATAACCACTTCCCAATTGCTTGCATGTCCCGTTATTGTGGCATGGTTCCAGAAAACACTCATGAAAGACCTGTCAGAGCCAAGAATGGTATAATTACAGCAAAGGTGGTACAAAATACTCTAGTTTTAAACTGTACACCCTAAAGTCAGTTGGAAAGATGGGATAAAAAAGTCACCATCACTAACTTCTGGTTTCTCCTCTTTGTCTCTTCATCACAGCAACCATTCTGTTTGTTTCTTCCACTACAGAAAACTACCACACACCTGAAATACTATTTTAAAATTATGTTTTAATTAGCACAATGTGATCATCACAGTTATTCCCTCATAACTTTCCTAGCTGTGATTCATAGGTCACATTTTATATTAAGACACCCTTTATCTGTGAGTTCTGCACTTTGCCTTCTTTTACATCAGTTAATCACTTCCTGCTAGAGGCCATCAGGTGAGCTGGCAGGGAACTTCACCATGTGGCATGTGGCATTATTTCTTCTATTCCAGCAAACCTGAGTTCATCAAAGCCCTTGAGTAAATGGTCCACTACAACAACAGGCCATCAGTTTGTCACCTGTCCCTATGGTATATAATGGTTCAAGCCAAATTTATCACGAGTAAAAACTCTGCTCCTGTTCAAATATTACAGATTCAATGAAATTACAATCCCAATTACAGATTCAATCAAAACAGTCTTGTCAAGAGTTACAGACTGGGGGTGAGACGTAGGGAGGCATCTCTGGAAAACATTGTCATTAGAGGAGTGTCACACAAGGACTTGTCTCTATTTCAGAGGGGGTACCCATGGTAGAAGGGAGCTCTGCTTGCCTCCTCTCAAGCCTATCTATGTTACAATATATAAACTCTGGATTTTACAACAGATTTAGATGACTGGTAGCATTTACTGGAATTCAGCATATGGAAGACTTCAGATGACAGAGTATGGTCAATCCACATTTTACAGACTGGCTGAACCTCTTCTGTGTAGTTGACATTTCTTTTACAAGTGTAACAAATATTTCATACATGAGGTGAAGGGTGCAAGTCTAGCATTTCAGATTGTCAACAGCCGATGCCAACTCCTCTGTTCAGTGAAAGTATTTCTATGACTACAAAGAGAGCTGAGTGTTTCACTCCAAACCATTGCTTTCACCTCTTCAGGAAATATAGTCAGCAAAGCAATTACATTTAAAAAGGTGTTAGTCATTCACTGCTGCATAAAGCACTTTTTCTTTCATTTGAGATAACACTGGGAAATAACACTTGTCCTTACTTGACTGCTGACTTTGTACTGCTTGCTGATATTTTCTGGAAAGGCTGGTACCATAATTATGCTTTCCTCAGCTGCTGAAAATGTAGAGCCAAAACCTGCAACAGAAATATATGAAAGTACAGTTAATGATACTGTACAGCAAGGACCCTGTTCCATGAGGGCATTGTAACTGTATATTAGCAATGCATCCCAAGATATAAAAAAGTGAATTTGTGGGAATAAAATGCAAACTTTACAGTACCCATCACACATATATGCATTTGTAAGAACTTACATTTCTAAAACATGTGTACATACAAAAAAGAATTTTAAGCTTTTATAAACAGATACATGCATGCATATTAGTGTATATTTATAACTCTCTCTGTAGCATATATATTTATAGTACACATACACAGTGTAGACACACACTCTCTGCATATGTATACTCTGTTTATGGAGCCTTGGTAGGACTCACACAGTCGGCTCCTACATAACCAGAGTCAACATCAGTAGGCAGAACCAGCTGTGAACTTCACTGGTTGAAATTAAAGGCCTACATTTGTCAGCGGAATGTTTTCTCTTAAGTCTACTGATGACTATCTTTTAGATGTTTCCTTTATTCACTTTATACAGCAGAGATAATTTGGCTTACTTGAACAATCTGTGATGGATCTGGCACCAATGACAGTTGTTGTTCCATAAAAGGGACAAGACAAGCAGTATGACTTTCCTGGATCTGGTTGATAGTAGTCTCTAGGACAAGGGTAGCAAGGTGTCAAGCCTGTACGAGAGAATTCACCTGCAAGACATGGTACTGCAAGAACAAAAAGACATTTTGACTGATCTGATCTCTCCCTCACCTTACCTCCCCCCAACTCTTTTTGATCACTTTCTCTCCTCCCCTCATAGTCCCTCCTTAGACTTAAAAAGGAATCAGATGAAACCTGCCAGGAATACAAAACCCTAGGAAATACCTATTTAAACTCTATGAGATGACATGTCTTTCCAAAGGACTATGAAAACACCTGGTAAGTATTTCATTCCACTGCTTTTGCTGTTCTGGGGGCAGCTTTCCAATGGAACTTCCTTCCACTTTTATCTCTCACACCTGTTTTACTTTTTTTTCCCCTTCAGGACCTATGTTTTGCTGGGAAATGTTGCTTGGTCCACACTTAACCAGAGAAGGAATTCAATCTCAGGCAGATGAATGGGATTACATCATCTGATGTTTAAACAACAACTCAGACATTTTGAGTCATCATGGCTAGGCTATGCGAATGAAGATTTGGGAAGGG
>VWZG01001212.1:0-12313 GCA_013396735.1 Grallaria varia
ATGTTTAAGTGTTAATGAGCGACAGAGAGTAAGTGTATTAAGATAATTTTTGAAAGTTCATAAAAATAGGAGGTTTCCTACATTCTTGGCTTCTAATGTACAATAACTTTCAGGCTCACAGTTGCCTAATGCATTATTCTTTCTAAGGACGTGTTCTGATGATATTAGGAGAGAGCAGTGTCCCTATATTTGTGGTAAAATTCACTGATGCTTCCTTTTAATAAATGAGGGCTAATAAAGTTTAAAATTGTTTGACAGAAAGCCCAAGATAAACCACTTTTTACATTGCTTGGCTGGCTCTGCAGGGCACTTCCTTTATTCTGTCCAGCTCATGTTAGCAAATCCTTAAGTGTGGCAATCAAGACTCTGAATTTTCCACCTTATACAAAGTTTGGTATGTTGTTTCAAAATCAAAACCACTGATGGAGCAATTTGAGAGTCTGGTATTTTATCAGAAAGAGCAGCATAACTCGGTGCACATAATGTTCTTTCCTGGCAAACTGGTGATAGCATACACTATATTAATAAAATGCACTCTTGAGAAAACAAACCATAGTGCTCCATTTTGGATTTTAAAATGTGGAGCACTCCTGACAATCCAAAAGCATCACCTTGAAAATTTGCAGGTTTTTGGTTTGGGTTTTTCTTGTTTTTGTTTGTTTGTTTGGTTGGTTGGTTGGTTGGTTTGGTTTTGTTTTGTTTTGTTTTTTTTTCCCTTTTGTCTGCTTGCTTCTGTTTGCTTCTGTTTGTTTTGTTTTTCTTTTTNTTGTGTAACAATTTCATGTTAACTCTTATCTTGCATCTCATCTCTCTTGAGTCTCAGAGTCCTATTTCATCACTGTATTGCAGGGCTGAACACAAGGACAGTGTTAAACCATTTGGCTTCAAATAGTCAAGGGCCTATGCTCAGGAGTCCCTGAACATTTTGCAGAATGCTATATGTCTCAGTCCCCTTTCATTTTAGGGGGAAGATAAAGAAACAGGTTTCTTAACCACAGTAGCAAAATAAGCTTGAGTTCCAAGTAACAAATAAACAGCAGAGTTCCATCCTTGAACTCTGCAAGAGGTCTCTGTGTGCCCCTAGGAAACACCCCCCTCAAAAGAATCTATGAAAGATAGGGCTGTAATCACCTTGACTTATCCACAAATACTCTTATTTCTGTTTCTACTACATAGAAGACAACAAATAAATAGACTTAATTTAGGGGCTATTTTGTTCCCTTCTACAACACACTAGAATGCACTAATATGAAAAAATGCTCTTAAAAAGCCCTGAAAACTAGAAAGTTCCTTCAGGCTTGTTCATTCCTGCAGGTTGCAGTTATTCTGTCTCACTTCAAGCATGTTAAAGTTGCAGAGTCAAATTCCTAGCATCAAAGTTACTCAGAAAAAAAGAACTGCTTTACAGGAAAACCACTGTTTCAAAACAGTTGCAATTTGAAAGTAGAAAATCATCCCAGTTTCAGACTGGGATATGAATCATTGTTAAGACAAATAAATAGTAATTTAATTTTATTCAGAATCTCTGAACCAATGTTTTTTGTAGTGTCAAAATGTAAGAGTTGATTTCCTGCTTACTGTGGTATGCAAATACAATATTGAAAATTATGTAAAACCTTAATAAGTGAATCAAAGTAACAAAGATGGAGTCAAACACCAATCCTTCCTCAGACAATCGTAATTTTCGACAAATCAGTTAGTTCCAACAATACTTCAAAAAGAAAAAGAAAGTAATTTCAGCTTCTGAAAACTTCAATAGAATGAAATATGTTTCTTTTTCCCCTTTTTACCTGACAGAACCCCTACTTGGTTTGACTAGTGCCATATATGGATTCTGGTGTCACTGAGTTTTCAAGCAAACCCCACGGAAGGTGTTCCTGCTTTCCACTCCCTCACACAGCACAATGTTAACTGGAGATCTCTTCCCTTCTCTGGCCTTATTCAGAGCTGCTCAGCAGTCTATGACCAAATCCCCTCCAAATAACTGGGGAGGGCTGGAAGTACACAAAAACAACTGTATGCAGGTAACAAACTCAAACTTTAACTTTCAAACAGGACCAGTGACCAAAGCTAACAAACAACATGAGTAACTACTTGATGATACTCCAACAGCACGGAACAGGATACAGGTTTGCTGTACTGGTCGTGGATATTGCTTCTACACAGGCAGAAATGATGACCCAAAGCTGCATGCACCCGCTGTCAAAGGAGAATCATAGAAAAGACCTCCAACCTTTGACTGATCACCACCTTATTAAGTAAACCCTAAAGCTTAAGTGCCACATCCAGTTGTTTCTTGAACAATTCTAGGGATGGTCATTCCACCACTGCCCTTCGTAGCCTCTTTCAACGCTTTAATGCTCTTGTAGTAAGGAAATCTTTCTTAAAGCCCAACCTCAACATCCCCTGGCACAGCCTGAGGCTGTTATCATCTTCTGTCCCTTGTTCCCTGGGAGCAGAACCCAAACCACCCCCACCCCGGCTCTCCTCTCCTGTCAGGGAGTGGCAGAGAGTCAGAAAGTCCCCCTTGATCCTCTTTTTCTCTAGGCTGAGCACCCCCAGCTCCCTCAGCTGCTCCTCATCAGGCTTATGCTCCAGTGCCTTCACATCCTGCTGAGTCTGTGGTCTGGCTGAGCACAACTCTTCCTATGTTTGTTGAGGAAATTGACCCAGCTGGCAGCATCTGTCCTGTCAGGCAAGATGCCAGACCAGATGCTGTAGTGGACTGGTTGCAATGGGTGGAGTTAACTGCCCCATTCTCAGCCTGACAACTACATGGCTGCTTTAGAGGGATTTACTTTCCACCAGGTTTTCTTGAGTTTAGAGCAAGTCCTGTACCCTGATGCCATCGGGGATTAGTAGTACAGGCTGATTAATGTAGTTCCAGAAAAGGCCACAAAGAAATCATTTTTGGAGGTTTTTAATCACAAATGAGAAAAAAACCCCACTCAAGTATGAACCAAAATTGGGGTAATATAATATGAAGATTGTAGGAGAACATATCTGTCTGTAGCTCAGATAGTAAACACCACTTCAGATAATATGTATTTCATTTGAATTTATTGCACAGAATAAGAGTGACACAATCCTTAGATATGGTATTATAATTCTCTCATTCATTCCCCACTATAGGCCAGTTTTGGCATTTAACACAAAAGTATGAGGGAAAAAGATAGGAAATTGGTATTATAGACCTAAATTACTTACTGTAAATATTTTAGCTGCATCGACTTTATTCCTGTTTTGTATCAGTTTTATGGACCATATTTCAGAGATGATTCATATCAAACATTGCCTGTTTTATATAGGCACTACATATTGTAGATTTAGGCAAAGGGCAAATTCAGTTAAGTGTCTGTGTGAGTGCTATTTTGCAGTGTCATGTATATATAACAAAGTTATTGTCAAGAGGATTCTAGGACAGGCATTATTATTGCATTCAGGTTTTAATCATAATAATTGATGCTGGCTGACAGTATAATCTTTTTGCAGATATTTCTTAGCTCTGGGTATCATAACTCTCTTACATTTCTGAGTTGCAAATTATCATTGAGAGGGCAAAAAATGCCAGGCAAGCACAAGTTCCAACTTGATCATTTTCATAGCAATTCTTAGAAATACTCATCTACATATGCTTTATATGTGTTCTTTCACTCAGCTTTAAAAAGCATTAACACCTTTTTTCCCCATTGAGAGCAGACTGACCCCACCATCCTTCCTGAAAACTGACACAGTTATTGTCAGAATAAAATAAAGGTCATCAGATGAATGCATACTACACATATATGAATGGTGGGGATAAATCCCCACCATTTACTCATGCTCTTTTACCTAAGGATTACGCACAAACCCAGATGTAATCAAGAATAACATTCTATGATATTTGGCTTCAATACTATTGTTGAGCCCTGAGATACATCGTCTGCTAATTTACACTTTGTATAACACATTTATAAGAACCCCTTTATGTCACTTCTACCTTCACAAGATCATATATTCAGTTTTCTAAAGAAGAAACTCCAAAGCCATAGTTATCCTTTTGTTACACTGGTTTGTAAAGACAATAACAATCTCTAACATAACCTGATTTTACTCTCCATTTTGAACTAAGTACTCCAAGAAAGTTGTTTGAGACTTTTGTTTTGTGGGTTTTTTTGTTGTTTTGTTTGCTTGGTTGGTTGATTGGTTGGTTTGACTTGTTGGTTTTTTTTTTTTTTTTTATTTGCTGTGAATTGAACTATTTTCTTAGTTCACAGCATCTTCAGACTGTATTGGTTTTCTACACCAAGACATTCTCCTCAGAATAGAATCACTGAAGTTGGTGAAGACCCTTAAGATCATCAGGTCCAGCCATTCTCCCTGGACTGCCAAGGCCACAACTTTGCTCCTAAGAGTCATATCTATACCTGATTATAATTCTCATTAATTACTATTAGGTTAAAAAAATGGGTTAGTGGAAAGTAATGCCTGCCTAAGTACCCAGTGATTTCAGAGGTAGAATATTTATCTGAAACTGAGACAGATTAACAACTTTCACCAGCATTCTTCAAATCATAAATTCCATCATTCAATTAATGTAACAGACATTTAAAAATTGTCTTTCCTGCATCCATTTACATCTAAATAACTCTCTGTTTGAAAGGTCAGTGAAGACTGTTTCCTTTCCACAAATTGTGCTGGTCATCTAAAGTGGAAAATAAATGGTCTTACTCAGAGCCTAGGCACAAATTTACTTTTACCTTAATTGCATTTTTATAGTTTTTAGTAGAGATGGATAAAGTTTAATTTGTGAAACCTCAGAGCTACCCCAACTTTGTCCCTCCAGAATTTCCACTGAGTTCAGAAGGACCGTTTGAATCTTGAACTCTGGCTTTATAATGTTGACTGTAAGAGACAGGGAGAAAAGAACATTTTGCTGTTGAACATGTTACAGTAAATGATGCAGTTTTTTTCAGAATTTGTGCATTAACTGTGAGGTAGTAGAATTAATCGCAATTATGAATAAAGTAATAAACATAATTCAACAAGGAGAGGCTTAAGAAAATTCAAGACAAGCACAATTTGACCCACTTAAATGAGATATCATAGCTTTATGTAAATACCTCTCAACATACCTCTCAGGGTTCTTAATGGCCTAACCAGCCTCATCTAGGAGCCTCACCCATGCAGATTTTTGGCTGACCCTAGATCAGAACTAAAATATCAACCAATGGTGCAAAGGGAAAACAAACTATCTGCTTTTTAAGCACAGATATATGGGATGCCAAGAATCCAGTCCTAACTCTTGAACCTTAATTTCTATCCTACAAAGCATATGAACACATGAGGAACATACTGGTTAGTGTTAGATCACAGCCAGATAATAAATGACTATCCACTGGCCTGGGGTTTAGCCGACTTAACAAGAAAAGTACTGACCATGACTTAAGAAATTACTGAATGTAACTAAAGGTAATGTGAGAAGCTGAAAAAAGGTTGCAGAAAGCCTTATGAATGAGGGCTGGATATCACAAATGGTTAAGGGCTAGTTATAGTCAGAAATACTTCACTTTCACAGAGGGAAGCACTGGAGACTTTTGTGGGAGTCAAATTTGCAGTGCCAGCCATTTCCAAGAAAAAGTATCAATAAAAGCCTGTGAGGATGCAGTTACCTAGGTAACCATATCAGAAATTCCAAATTTAGTAATGGATGTAGCAGAACCATGACTATTGGAATTGGGTGCAGGGGTAGTAACATAAGTAAGTTGTCTGTTGGGGTGAATCATAAAATGGTTTGGGTTGGAAGAGACTTTAAAGACCATCCAGTTCCAGCCCCTGTCCATGGGCAGGGGCACCTTCCCTAGACCAGGTTGCTCAGACTTCCATCCAACCTGGTCTTGAACAGTTCCAGGGATGGGCAGCCACACCTTCTCTGGGCAACCTGGGCCTCACCACCCTCACAGTCAATAATGTTTTCCTAATATCTAGCCTAAACCTTTTAGCCTGAAGCCATTCCCCCTTGTCCTGTCACTGAATGACCTTATAAATAGTGTCTCTCATAGCACCTCATAGCAGAGGTATTCCATCCCTCTAATCATCTTGGTGGCCTCTTCTGGACTTGCTCCAACAAGTCAATGTCCTTTCCATGCTGAAGGTCCCCAAAGCTGGATAGAGTACTCAAAGTGGTGTCTCACAAAAGCAGGTGGAGGGGAAAAATCCCCTCCCTCAACCTGCTGCCTAAACTGCTTTAGATGCAGCCCAGGATTTGATTGACTTTCTGGGCTTCCAGCCCACACAGCTGGGTCATGTCCATCCTCTCATCTGCCAGCACTCCAACCCCTTCTTGTCAGGGCTGTTTGCGATCAGTTCACACCTATGAAAAGGACCTGTCAGGGCAGCAAAACTAAGGTTTGAGAAATTAAAAAGTAATAAGGAATGCAGATACTTAGCTCGGAGCAGAGCAGTAAACTAAACATCTTGTCCTGAATATGACCTCAGTCAAAACTTACCTCAATGGTTACCTAACCAGGAATGGAATCAAAGTACTTTCCCTCAACAGGAGAGGAATACTTGTTACAAATAGATCTTCCTAGTATCGTCATATCAGTCCAAACCTGACAGCATCATCCTTGTTCCAAGTACTTCCTAAGAGTGAAACCTCAGCTGTTCTTTAGGCAATTTTTGTAAAGAGAAAGGAATGCAATACTCAACACTGCAGGCCTCAAGGGTAATGCAACACCAATCACCCATGGTGAGCTTCAAGTTAGAACAAATTAACTGATGTGTGTCAAAGAAGGCTACAATAAGGGTATGCTGCTTTCACTGGGTGATTAAGGGGAAAACAACCAACACAAATCACAAAATCATAGAATCATTTAGGTTGGAAAAGACCTCCAAGATCATCAAGTCCAGCCTTTGACTGATCACCACCATGTCAGCGAGACCATGACACTGAGTGCAATGTCCAGTCATTCCTTCAACACCTCCAGGGGTTCCCTAGGCAGCCCATTCCAATGTTTAAAGACCTTTTATGTGAAGAAAGTTTTCCTGATGTCCATTCAACAACCCTTGGTGCAGCTTGAGGACATGTCCTCTCCTCCTGTCCCTTGTTCCCTGGGAGCAGAGTCTGACCCCCACCTGGCTCGTCCCTCCTGTCTGGGAGTTGCAGAGAGCGAGAAGGTCCCCCCTGAGCCTCCTTTCCTCCAGGTTGAGTGCCCTCAGCTCCCTCACCTACACCTCATATGACTTACAAAACTGTATCAGAGGCCAACTACACCTTGTTTTTGCTTGTTCTGAAAAAGTATTAGACTTTTACCTCTTTTTCTCTGCTAGCATTTTATTAATGTGCACTTCAAACTGATTTACTTATCTATAACTTTTATTGCTGTTTAATATAACTTCTGATTTTAGCCTGGGATAATTCTCTATTGCTATATGTCTATTTGTAATTCACATCTATTTTCTTCTCCCTATATACCCATTTCAACATTCAGCTCTGAGGGATTTATCTCAAGAAAATGCAGTCCCCAGCGCAGCATTATAACCCCAGAGAACAGCAAAAATAATAATTCATAACAAAAGTTAGTATCTACTATTGATGTTGTTAAGTTTTATCCCATGATACTGAAAGGAAAATTGAAGCTATAATACTGTTTATTTGCCCCACAAATCATTATAGAGAGGCACTTCAGATGCAGACATACAGAGGTTTCCTTGCCCATCTGTTAGTGTCCAGCCGAAATTTTCATTCACAGAATCCTAAAGTCAATTTCATTGAGTATTACAGAGGTAATCGATATTGCAGGTGATGTAGTGAAATACTTCTTACTTAGTTCTATAAAAACAGTAGTGTTTTCTGAGCCATGTAAAATATTTAAAGCGTCTGTCAGAGAAAATTCATGGTTATTGCTGTGGTTGTCTTCAAGACTAAATTAAATATCACAGTCACCATATAGCAACCTTAGCTGGTTAGAGAAAAGAACTGTAACAACAATGGTGTTTTTTTTTTTTTTTTAATTATGCTTTTTCATCTGTAATTTCTAAGGAAAATAGTCTTGCCATGATTTTTTGTCCATTTTGAACCTCTTCATGTTGAATTTTGTACTTTTTTTTTTCTTGCTTTATCCTTTTGTTTTGTTCTGTTTTGTTACAACTCGGGCCTTTCACAACACAGTATTTCTTGCATGGAAGAAAGATAAGGATATTTTTGCAACATACACTTACATTGCGCACATTCTGTTCTAATTTATCTCGCAATCCAGAACACTGTGACTCAGAACTCCTGCACACAACTACTACCTCAACCCTGTGTGCAACCACAGCCCTAGGGAGGTGGCTTTCAACAACAGCTTACAGCACTTACCTGTCACCCAGTGGGACCTAAAATTCCTGCATGTTTTGCTTAAACCAGCATTCTATGTCATAATGTCCACTTACAAAAATGCAAACCCACATACCTTCTTACAGCTCAGCCACCTGAAAAAAAAACACAACCCTGTGAGAAAACTTCCAAAGAAGAATAATATTCAATAAGGAGGGAAACTTCCTTTGTTAGAACTACAGGAAAATGAGCATTTTCCAGTCAGACTCAACCTGTTCCTCGATGGCCTAAGAGCATGTCACTGTTGGAAAGATTCATGACAAGAAATCCTGCTGGAACTGTAGGGTGAATGACATCCTGGGCTTTTAAAGATAAGTGGGTATACAGTTCCAGAAGCTTTGTGATGTCTGGGAGTTCCATGGCTGGGGCTATCACAACTTTGGGAGTAGAGAGAGTGGACAATGGCACATGCCAGAAACTGGTAAGAGTTTCAGTGTCCACACATGAGACATGAGAGGAACCTTCAGCCTGGAGCAACAGCTTTGGAATGGTTGTGGAGCGGTGGCTTTGGAGGGATTCTTCAGGACACTCCAGGGACTATGAACAGAGGTGCCACTGACAGCAGTGAAGTTCATATAGACAGATGTCTACTGACCACTTGTGCTGGTTTAAAAGTAAACCAGCAGGAGAAATGAACCCAACTCAGAAGAGTTTAGAAGTCAGAGCTACAATTTAATAAGAAAGTTTACAACAGATACACTGATACAAAGGGAAATTGGTTTGAGGCCACAAAACCCAGTTGTACAACCCAGCCCCCTGGGGCACAAACAGAATGGTGCTCACCAGCCCCTGTGCTGAGCACCACGTGGTCCCCCTGAGTCCAAAGCAAAAAGAAAAGGAAAACCTGTTTTCCTTCCAAAAGGTTGGTGGTTATAGTCTGGTCGAGAGTGGTAGTTACAGTCCTGTTGAGGTTCTGGTCCTCCTCTCGATCTGACGAGTGAGTGCCTCAAGTCCCCAAGCTTATATATGCTTGGGTTCAGATGTGAATGCCCAGTACCTCCCCTAGGGTGAGGGGTTTCACAGTGGGCCATTTAATCAGTGAGTCACAGGATATTTTGGTCTACCTGATGGCCCATCAGCAGACATGACCCCTCAGGTTGGGTGTGAAGGTGTTAATGACTCCTGGAAGGGAGTTATCACACCTGAATCATTGGTGTGAAGGCAGGAAACCCTCTTACCTCTGTTTTCTCACACACTCAGCTCATAGCCTGAGGTGTCAGGTGTGCCCTGGGCAGCTGCTGCAAACAATGCATCATTAACAGTTCATGATAAATGGCAGAGAGGGTATGGAACACACAGTTCCAGTTGCATTCACACAGTGATAAATTGGTCCCAGCCACTATAACCAGGACACCACTGATGGTCTCTGGGCACGCAGCAGTAGTTCTGGGCTCTACTCCTAAAGCCGGAAGTTCCTGTTAGGTTTGGGCTGCTGCTGGGGAATTTTGGTGCTTTACACATGAGGGCCAAGCCCACAGATGCAGAACAGACCCAGGAGTCAGAGCAGCAGTGAAAGTGGCACAGTGTGCTGAGACCCAGCCCTGCCCCACAGGGCTGGGCAGGATTACTGGGGGAAGGTGGAACAGTGGTCTCATTACACCAAAGGGTTTTGCAGCAATGGTGTTCATCTTGGTGTAGTTCCAGACTGAGATGGGGAGAGGTCTGGCCTTTGTTGGAGGGTCACTTTCAGAGTGGGGAAAACTGAAACCCTATGACATCTGGCAACACCCACCAGAGCAGGTGACCCCACCTGCAACTTCAGAGCAAATACCACAGAGAAGAACAAGCTGGGACTTGTCAGAGGCAGCTGAATTCAAACCTTATGGTTCCACAGAAGAGAAAAAGACATGAAAGTTACTGTAGTCATGCTCCAGATGGGAGGGATGTCCACTCTGCTGACCTGCCCTGGTGATACCTTGGGAGATCTGGTTCTTGCCACGAAACGAGGATCCAGGGTGCTGCCACAGCTTTTCCAACCCTCGGACTATTACAACCCTTCCATCTGAGCATGAACACTACTGCCAGGGTTAATTCAGAGCATGTCAAGGGTGACTGCAGAGCACTGGGTGTAGGGATAAGGCATGGGGGGGGCTAGAAAGTGCCTCCTCCTGCAACTGAGGCTGAAGGGCTCAAGCAGAAGTCAACTGATCTTCCGGGACAGCACCTGATTGTGTTGCTGGTGGTGTAATCAGAATATTCTCATCTGTGACTGCAGGACATTCTCTGGTCATGCACAAAGATTCACAACAGCAAAACTGACTTAGCAATAACAAATGTGGGCATAGCAACAATGCAGTAAAGGACTTAACTTCTCCCATTTCCCTTCTTATTGACTTTCATTATTTGATTCTTCTTAACTAGAAAGTTCTTCTGTGCTGCAGCTGTAAACAGTGCTCCAAAACTGCCTCCAGAACAAAGCCATGTTACAACTGTTCAGTGATGGAAGGTTAAAGATATGGAAAAGCCTGTGAGAACTGGGTAGGACTTCTGAATTAAGGTAATTTCTCAGGAGTCACCAGAAGCAAAGTAAGTGTCAGTGCCAGTTATAGCTGCCACAAAAGTGCCGTGAGTTGTTTAGAAGCTTCATGAGACATCATAAAGCATAGAGAAGACAAGGAAGTAGCAGCTTATGTAGAATATATTTGAATCTTGTTTTAGGATAAGAAGTGGTCTTCTGTGGTTGAGTATTTTTACTGAGTGTGCAGCGCTTTGTTATCCATGATGCTGTAAAAATACAAGGGGCTTATAGAATAGTGTTAGACCCAAGAGATTTGTCCTGCAAAGAGGAGAACTTCTATAAGAGCTCTCTTCAGGAGGACCTGTCTGTTGCAACAATTTGAGATACAAAAAGCAATCAAAACAATAGCTTTGAGATTTCCCCAGTGGCTCAGCTGCATTACAGTTGGAAAACCTAAAGGCTTTCTTGATCTCTGTCCCAAGGAGGCTCTGGAATGTGAGCCATGTGAATCAGCATTGTTCAAGGAAAACTGTGCAATGCAAGGAGGAGAAAAGAAGTGACTGAATAAGATGGAGCAGAGCAGTCTCACATTTGATACCTGTCTCTTGGGGACAAGAGATTTGCCAGCGAGTACATACCAGTTTATAGTCATGGAAAATGTTCCATTTCATGTATTTGGCTAGTGGATACTGTAAATGATTTCTGATCAGGGATCTCTTCCAAGTGACAGGTTGTAGGCTAAAAATGGGAGTCATTAAATGGCAAAGTGTATCACAGCTGCAGTTGCCTTCTTCCTTCCCTAGCTTTTGTCTCTGTGATGGTGAAATTTGCATTTGTGTACAGAACGTGAGTGAATATTTTCTCTACCTTAACTTCCAAACTCACATGACAAGCTGGTTCCTGGCATGACTTTCTTGTCTCAAAAGACGTGGCGCAGCCTAAATGACCAGGGGTTATTTTTTGCTTCTGGAAAACAACAAGATTGACAGCAAGATAATGTGATTTGAATTTGTTTCTTCCACCTAATATATAAGAATTCATTCTTGCTCACATCTGTATATTAGTCCACGTAGGGCTCACGTTTTTGGCCATAGGTCATGTCCTGGGTTCTAGTCTGGGTGTACAGAACCATTCAGGACTAATTTAAGTATGCAGCAAGCAGCTAGGAATAAATGTCATGTGATTCTGCCTGGGTAGTATTTGGAAGAACAAATCTAATCCACTTCTGTGAGAAGTGGAAGACTTTGCAAGTAAAATTTTTTTTTTGATAGAAGTATGAGGGAGGAGACTGGGAACATTAAAAAAAAAAATAACAGAAATCTCTGGAAAAGATACATTGGTGGGATAATTATTTTAGGATGGGATGAACAAAAGCAGCAGTTTATTCTTGTCTTACACAGATGGCACAACATACAGAACCAGCACAAATAACTTACAAAATCTCATACACCATGCTTCCTCTTGAATAGCTTCTATTAAGTTACAACACCATAACA
>VWZG01001212.1:12412-26378 GCA_013396735.1 Grallaria varia
GATCTTTACAGGGCTTTTTAGATTTGATAAAAGTGTCTATGCTTCCCTTTTCTGTTCCCAGCCTGCAACCCCCAACAACAGCTGCCATTTAGATGGCAAAAATATTAACCCTCAAGCTGCAACAGAAACTCATTGAAAAAAAAATAAATTCATGACGACTTGTTGGATGCAAAATGAAGGACGATCACAGCCCAGCATTAATTCAAAAAGATGGAACTGTTATCTCCTAATGTCAGATTTTTTTTTCCATTGGAAGCTGATGACTCCAGTCTTCTGATTTTTAGAGATAATGTACTACTTATGGGCCAATATACAAAACCTCCATCCTTTTTTCTTAATTACAAGCTGTCCCACTCTCTTTCATGCAATCACTTTCAGTATAGCTCTTTCCTTACTAGAAATTGTAACAACTCTGGTTGTGTGATACTTAAACTCTCCCAGTCCCCATTGGATCAAACAGTATCCCCTTATCAGTCCTTATCCATGGTCCCTGTTACATTGCCGGGTTGACTCAGACAAAGAGTTTTGCTCTGTGATTGCACTTCAAACCCCACTGAAGCCTGTGGGCATCTTTCCTTTCACTTGGTGGCTTTGGATTATCTCTGCTTGAGTGTGGCTGGCAAACTCTAGCCCTTAAGCAGTTAATCAGCTTTCTAAAGAAATAATCAAAAAAGATTCCTCTCCTTTATACATACAATACGCAATATTTTTACATTGAGCATTATCATAAAAAGCATGTTTATGTTATTTTGAAAATGTATTTTTACAGAAATCTATAAACACTGTTGTATCAAACACATTCTCAAAAACTGGAGAAAATACTGACACAAAACCTGGAAGAGCCTCAATGGAATTCTTCCAGTACTATTTGTCTACTTGCATATTTCATATTTCAGTGTCCTTTCCTGCAAACATAGTTTGGCCATATGAGAACAGGTAAAGTAGACAACAAATCCCCAATAGTTTTTAATAGGACCTAAGTCTGTTGTTTAATGAAAGTATTTTGACATTCAATGTATGTTTGTGGTTATTTTTAACCAGGCATGCCCATCCTGTTACCTTTACCCACACTGAGCAATACCTTAATTCCCAAAGAGTTTCGTTCACTTCAATGGGACTACACATGACAAAATGATGGATGTAAAAATACTGAAAATGGTTTTCCACTTTTTAAATCCTTCTTGTGTCAACAACCATCTTCATTATCTTCTTCTTTTTATATATATTGTAACTGAAAATGAAGCAGGACTAATATTTGCAAACAATTCTGTATCAGAAATTAGTGTACAAACTTTAGGAAATAATCTGCTTATAGTTGTGCTATAATTCTGACAACCTAAAAACCTATTTGGTGTGACCAAGACTAAATTTCACAGGTCTAAATGCTTTATTTGTACACTTATTATAGTTACACTTGATATTTCCCCACTTTGACACAGTTTAAGTTGAAATAGAGATGTGTCACACTGACATGAAATCAGGATGTTATTTTCCCTTACCACCACCAATTTTCAGTACAATCAGTAATGTACATTAATTGATATAATCTAAGTGAAATGCACTTTCCAAGTATTTGTTTACATAATACTCAAGAAATTATAATGTGAGCTTTATTTCCTATTCTGCAAAAGTTTAAAAATTCTTTAAAGTTTGTATATTGGTATTGACTGTAATGACAATAGTTACAATCCAGGAAGTTAAACAGAAGAATAAGGTTTTGTTTACTGTCTCACTATAATTTTTATTCTTCAGTGAAACTAAAAAAAGAAAAAAAAATCAAAACAAAACAAAAATCCCAAATAAAAAAAAAAAATTACATACTATTGAATAGTTAAAATATGGTTGGTGAAAAGTGGTTGACTGTAATAGCCTGTATGTTACTTCAGCTCAACAGAAAAATTTTTCTATGGCTTGAAATGCTTAAAGTGTAATCCTAACCAGAGGAAAAAAATGCAAGCCATATCTAACCCCAAATTCTACCTATACTGTAACATGTACAGTCACCCGTAAAAGGAGCCCTTTTAACAAAAAAATGTTTGTTAACTTGCTCAACAATTTGAAGAATGTACTTATTTTGGTCTCTGTCAAAAAATAAATTATATAAACACATATTTAAAAAATCCAAATGTAAGTAAGTATGTAGTATTTCCACACATAAAACAACACATGATGTGATATGTAAAACAAAATGTTGAAAATCTCTTCATTCTTTGGGATGATCAAAGTATAAATAATCAAAACTTACAAATAGTAATTAAATTTTCATAAAATAAGATTTTTTGATGGAGGGGCAGAAGGAATTCCCCTCCTACTCACCCTCATTCCCCATGGCTTTTATAGATTCATCCCCTTATCAGTAAGCCATAGGTGGGGTTTTTCAGAGCTAGTGCTATATTATAATGAGGTCAACTTCTTCTATATAACAGTACTAATAAAGTTTCCAGTGACTTTTTCATAAAATATAGCCTGTTCCAATTGAAGTTTATAGTGCTTCAGAAGTTACAAGCTATTTAAACTCTAGAATAATATGAATCTGATCCCATTATGTTAAAGACTAATGAAATAAAAATTCTGTTATTTTCTGTGAAAATTTAGCTACCTTCTGTTCTGATAATTCAATTCCATTTTATTCCGACCCCTACTCAGCCCCTCCAAAAAAAGAAAAAATTCTTGTAATTTTACATAGCAAAGAAAAAAAAACAAAACAAAATAAGACAAAACAAAAAAACCCCAAACTGCTCCTTGTTTATGGAAATAGATATGTCATTTTTAAAGTTCCAACCCCTCTCTATGCCGCTAACCATCGCATAACATATGCCACTTGGCAATTTGTCTCCTAGGATATTCACAAATTTCTTTCCAGTGCTCTCCACCTGTTCCTTCTGCTGAAGATCCCAAGGTTAACCTGCCAATGACCTCATTCCTTGACCCCCTATCTGAATCTAAAACCAGAAACTCAATGCTGATATCATCAAGGCCCTCACAAGGAATGTCAAAGACAAACAATTCATTGAACACTGCATTGGGGGTGCACTTCTTCACATGGGTTTTCTTTTTAGAAATTCTCTTCTTAGCATGATACAGGTTCACTTTGACATAAGGGTCTGAAACGAAAAGAAAGAGCACAGGTCAGATACTGAACAGTGTTGTTTAGAAATTCTTCATCTAGTTAATGGTCAATTCCCACACTATCCAATGTAATTACATCACAATGAGTAGATGTTTCAAGTTATTAAAGATGATTCATCTCATCCAATCTCTTTGTTTGCATCTGAACTAGCCCCTTGAAACTCCCTTTATGGTCACCAAAGATGCGATGAAGATAGCCAGTGATGTTCAGATTGTGATCAAATGCTGGTGTCTCCTTTATGAGATAAATTCTGTCTCATTAACCCTAATAACATCTCTACTACCTGCAAAGGTGGTCTGAAAGTGCACAAATTTCTGAGGGACTATGAAAATATGTACCATTATATATACTATATGTGTAATTATAAATCATTGCCTATTTATGTGTAACAGAAATCTGCTTTTCACATGTTCTACCGGGAGATAATCTCAGTGCTAATACGACTCATGCAAAGAAAAACCCAGAAAAGAGATAATAAATTTTGCTGAGAGAATGGATGTGATATTTCTGCTGTGGTTCTACTAAAGTCAGATAGCTCAATTAAATTGCTGCCACAGATTGTTATTGAACAAAATTGACAGAAAATTTTAAATGTAATGTCATATTTATTGTTAAGATATGTAATTGACTTTGCATCTGTGCTGTATTACTATTGAATAAGGAAAGGGAACATGTCCATATTTTTAGCTGTCAACCCACTCTGTGTCTTTACATTCCTCATAATTATTCAGTTGTTGTGAGACGCCCTTGTTATTGTCTTCAACAATGGCCATATTTCTTCTTTNCCTTGACAGTTATTCAGTGCAAATGTGGGCCTGTTTCCAGGTTTTCATGGTGTAGTACAAAATCTTTTATATTGAATTCAGACAAACAAGTTATTCTATGTAAGCAATCACTTTTTAGTCATCAAGAATGATTGAATACTTTGCTTTAAAAAGCATAATATTAAAACGGACCTGTATTTAGAAATGCTATGTCAGAGGTATCAGGTTGAAATGGTTAGATTTTTAAAAGGTATTTTTCCTTGAACTGACAATATTCTACCAAGAGGGGAATATAATAGAATACCTCTTCACTTTCCTACTCTATCACTGTAATAAACATTTCAAAAATAAGGGTTCATGTAATGAAAATTTACATTGGCTTTGAAATAAATATATGTCACACAGGCATTTAAAATATCAAAATCCATCAGTGGATTCATACTGTTTTGTTGGGGTTTTAAAGGACATTTTCTGACTGTTAGCTCTGACCAGCTACTAGATAAGGCAAGAGTGTTCTGCTGGTCTTCATTAAGTCTATTAAGAGACCTTACCACCAATAATCAAGGAAACCAAGGAGGTAGTGAAATGGAACAAGTTCTGAGTAAAAACATAAAATTTCCCCTTTCCAAGGAGATTATTGAATTATACAATAATATGATTTATCCCATGGAAACACTACTTCACTTTCCTCCTTGTCCAAGATGAATATGGCATGAGAGGAAAGTCACAGAGGAAATAATAACTGTCCTGAGTTCAGTATCTACTGACACCCAAATATCTGATGAACCTGGACTTATTGATGAACAGAAACTAATGAGGAACTGTAGAAATGAAGTCGGTGCCCAGGTATAGCATGGCTGCCTGTAGAAATACTATATTCCCACTATAGTTGGTGAGGCTCTACTGAGGGAAGCAGAAAGAGAAAAAATAATTATGTTTTTACTCATAAGAGATGCAGTAAATGAATGTGCTGTTTGCATGTTCTGAAGTGTCCAGGAGGCTGTTGTGACCAGGAGGGCTTTGTTTCATCAAAATGTTTTTCCACCTGCATAAACCTCAGCCAGGCTTGGTCTGTTGAGATCAGCCTGCTGTCATGCTGTCTTCATGAAACCTCCACTATCTCATGTGACTTTGGGATGGATTGTTAAAACTGCATATGCTCTCTTTTAATGGGTAAACTGTTGAGCTCAATTTATATCCTTTCTCTTCCTGATATGTGAACAAATTGAGATCAGAAGGAGAATTTAAATGGAACTTGGTGGCAGTTATTTATAGCCCTGTTGTGTTGGATCCAGGGTAGGTTAATTTCTAGATAAATTGCAGTATTTCTTTGTATGAGAAACAGAAAAACTGTATTATTTGCTGTAGTAGTTACTATCCAGTGTCCGAAAACTACTTCATCTTCTGCTTCTTTCAAACAATCCTGTGAAATGAAAGACTATCAGTTCTATAAAGAATGAGCAGCAGATTTGCTACAGTAGTCCTTGGCTGTGTACTGTTGTTTTCATATGGTAGTCCTATCCTTATATACTGGACATTACATTTTATACTGTTACTATGTTATCTAGACTTATTGTGCATCTAAATGGAATTCTAGAATTGGCTTCAAAGGAAGTTCCACTGAATGAGAAGTGGCAGAAGACAAGGAGAGAAGAGAGCAAAACCTGATCCATTCTAATGCACCCTAAGTCTGGATCGTGATATAGCACGGGTGTTGCATTATACCCTGCTTCCAGAACTGGCATAGTTCACCTTTTCACCTTGCCAAAGAAATGTTAATGCTCAGTGTTCCAAATTCAATACAGATGTAACTGGTTGCTTTTCTCGGTGCAAAACTGAGATAAACCATATGATGATCTCAATACTGATCTTCTACAAATAAACTCATTTTTTGTCATAAATAAAAGGTTTTAGTATCTGCAAACAACATCTCATACTTATGGCAGATGGATTCTGTTCAAGATAATCATAAAACTCATTGGTTTCCACTACTAACAGATGCCGCCTTTTTTTGATGTGGTTGAAGAACAAATTTGTAAAATACACATCCTGGAAATAAAACATTGATCTAGATACGAACAAAATGAATAGGCTGTAAATAATAGAAACACTATTTATGCATTTATGGAATATATTTTTAGTCTTTAAAATTACACATTTCAGCTGTCCTCTCATTCTCTTTTATATTCTTAGGGCATATTCATTATTAAAACCATTACCTGATAATCCTGACACATCAGATTTAGGTAGATGCCTGGCTTTTAAAACAACAACAGTGAGTGTGTTTGTTGTAGACTGATAACAGAGAGACACCAGTAATTCTCCACGCCCAGATGATTTCTGAGGAAAGTAAAGGGAAAAAATTAAAAATAAATAAAACTATTTACAAGCAACTATATTGACAGAATTAAGATTATTTATGAAATATCACAAAAGTGTATGTTCTGAAGCTGCACAAAAGGATATAACATATAGAGCTGTGCTGCTTTATATGGTAAATGTAGTTTTGCCTCTACTGTAGTTATGTAACTTTTCTTGTGGTTTGTTATTAGACTGAACAAAAATAAATAATAAAGAAATGAGAATATAGGTCGAGATGGCATCATTAGTTTCAGAGGATAGAACTGAAATCCTAAATCCTGAGGAAAAATATCTCCGTAAATAAAAAAAATTCTTAAACAAACAAACAAACAAAAAAAATCCATATAGGTATACTGGGGGGGGAAGTTAATAAAGGTAAATAAAAAGATATTCAGGAAAATATTTTAAACAGAAAGGATTCAAACTGTAAGTGAATTCTTATCCCCTGATACTTTCTAAAGCAGTATAATATACATGAAATAAAGGTGATATTAAAGATTTTCTCTATGATTATTAGATTTGAATTTATTGTAGTAGTTTATTTCACAGGAAGAAGGAAAACAAGAGAAATAAGAAAAGGTAGTACCTTCTCTACCACAAAATCCAATAAGTTTTCAACAAAAGATCAGTGACATAGTTATATTTGTTGTGATATAGGGATAGAATTGCAAAATAAAAGTATTAGTTATATGTATGATGTCTAGTAGACATTTATTTGATTCGTCGGTATGCTTGCTCTTTGAAAACAATCAAATTGAAAGTCAATACACATTTCACTTCCTTAGTAGAGAATAAGAGAAGTGTGTGTGATGCATGTGCATTTCTATGTTTCAGTTGTGGTGGCGTAAATGATCCTTATATCCTGAAATGAGACAACAGGTTAAGAAATATTTATATCCCAGTGAAGTCAGTATATTTTGCCATGGACTTCAGTAAGACTTTGGCTTCTCCCCTGTGTATTACTATCTTTAGTAAAGCTGGAGCCTCTGTCATGGTTCACGAGTGAGGATGTAGTAACAACAGCACCAAAGTGCGAAAACAGACTACTGCATCAACAATATGGTCTCTAACAGGTTCCAATTCTTCAAGAATCTGCCACACAACCCATGTATTTGAAATGAAAAATTTACATTGACTTCAGGAAAATTTAAGAAAGAGTTATATCACATAGAAGAGGGGAGGGAAGAGTAAGGCACTAGTACATAAGTATTTATATTCTTTCATTTAAAAGCAATTAAAGGCAAATTATTGTGGGTTGAGGCCACCTGACCTAACATAAATCAGCCCATTCAAACCTGCTGGACCAGCTGAATAAGCAATTAGAGTTTAGGACATCAGTAATTTCTTGCAACATGCTGTTTTTAATTTTTTTTTTTTTTTAATTACATTTCTGTAATGGCTTCCTCATACTGCCATTACAAAAGCATCTCCATGAATCACATGAAAAGTAAGCTTTTTTACTTTTCTTTCCAAAATGGTGGTGGCATTACCCAAAAATCATAACTAACACTTACACAACACTTTTAAAGTTTAAGTAAATAATATGTTACCCTAACATTTCTTTTGATGATCTCTCTGTCCATGAGCAGCCTTCCTTCCGAGAGTTCAATTCCAGCAAGGGGAATGAGGACTTCTCCTATGACATCATCTCTGGAAAATCTGTCGAAGCTCAAGACCATGAAGTGAAGTGTTAGGTCTTGAATTTGGCTGTAGGGGATCCCATAAAATGTGAAAGTCTCATCAAAAGCCGGATCTAAGGTTTTTCTCAGCACTCTGGTTTTCACCTTGTGCTTTTTCTCAGGCAGGATTGTCATTTTGATGTAGGGATCAGAAGTCATTGACTGTTCATCCATTGCTGGCAGCCCACGAGCTTCTTTGATGTTCACTACAAATGCCTTTTTCTCAAAGTTGTACTCTAAGGAGAAAAAGAGAGTTCCTAGCTTATCTTGTTTATCTTCAGATGACAGGGAAGCAATGGATTTTAAACTATCAGGGGATACTGAATCTTTCTTCCTTTCTGAAAAGTCCTTAGGAGATGAATTTTCAAGATCTGGAGAGCTTTGCATTTTTGTGGTTGTTTTGGGGAAGTTGCCATTTAGATCTCTCTTCTCCAGGTCAAGGTGGAGAGAATTCTTTGGCATTGCTGATTTGTTCTTTGCTTCGTTTTTATCATCTGCTCCAAATTTCTTCTTGCTGTTGAGATTCTCAGGGTAAATATCAACCCCCTTCAGAACATGGACAAACTTATATGGAGGGGTCTTATTGGATTTGGAGGATTTGCGTTGGCAGCAGATCCAAGCAAACAGGGAGACAGAGAAGACAAGGCCAAATGCACTAAAGATGCCAACGACTGTAGGAATTTCATCTGCAAATCAAATAAATAGGAACAAGCATATAAGCTGCAATGCCTTAGACTCTGTGAGATATTCAATAAAGTAAAGAAGTAGTAAAACAAACTGATATGAGATGGTAACAGCAGCAGGATCGACAGACTGAAAGTGCTTTGCATTGTACATATTGCTCGCCACCTGCAGGCAGAACAGTGTAGTCCCAAAGCAAGGCACACTTGTTAAGCTAGTATTTTTCCATACACGGAATGTTAGGGAGGAAAGTACTATTACCATCCTAATAACCATCACTGTTCATAATTTCTTGACTATCTCAGCCCTCTCTGTGTAGTTTCTGAGTTTATACATCTGTGAGTAATACCAGCTCTCAAAAGGTTTCAGCTTTGAGTTTATGGAGCTTTGTTGGTTAGATAAAACATATTATGAAATATGCATTACTTATAGATACATCATCTGCTTTTCATACTGTTTCCTAGAATACTTTGTACACTCAATTAACTCATTTTTTATGGTCTGATCCCATAATTGCCTGGAGGTATCTCTTGAAAGAAGTGAGTTTAATTGGAGGTAATAGCACTCAACAGTTTCACTGGGATTTTCAATACTTTGCAGGGGGAAGTCTATCAAGAAAATTTAGAATAATTATATACCAAGTGTCTTTTCCAGATGGATGTGACATTAGGTAGTCATATGTGGGTTCTAAGTTGAAAAAAGCCTTCCCTATGCTTGCATTTAAGACACTGTGAATCAAAGATTATGGTGAGTTTACAGAAGCGGTCAGTCCTTCTTAGGAGTATATAAGAAAAATATTAAAACATAATTCTCTTATACCTTAATATGGATCCTATACTTTAACTGAATAGAGAGAAATCTGAACAAGTGCTACAACCTCCATTGTCATGTGGATACATTACTTACATATAGAGTATCATTAGCTCTTCAAAGCATGCATCGAAGGGTAAATGAGCACATCTAATTGGAAATCCAATTTTGCCCATAAGTAACATTACTAAATGACTTTAAACCTCCCACAATGTAAAAATCAGAGCTTAATCTTTATTCCCTGCAACAGTGGATGTCCAGTAGGATATTAATAGGATGACATTGTTTATGCATAAAGACAATTATGTAACAGTTCTGGTTCTCTTGCAAGTGATCATTCTGGATGAGTAAAACAAAACTATTACCCCATTACATATCACTAAATCAGCTTTCTCCAGGTAAATCTGGACAGATATGCACTGCAACTGTATCTTTGCTTTTTAGAGGGGTGATTCAGAAAAAAAACCTGCAACAATACTATCAGAACAAAGTAGGACATAATGTTCCAGCACAGAAAAGATCAGGCCTGGCTATTAATTCCTTCTCACAATATTTGTGTCACTTTCCTTATGCCTAGAAGCTGCACCAGTCTATATACTTAATTGTAAGAACTTACTGAAATGACTGAAAACCATATTCATAACCAAAAAGTATTTTTCCTAAGTTAAGCACATGGCTTTGAGTTTCAGGAACTCCCTGGGCTTCAGAATTTAAATACACATGGTATAAAAGTAGAAGGCTAAAAGTAATTGAAAGCTAACCAGAATACTTTAATAGCTTTTAAGAATGATTTGCACATTTGCAGTACTTCCTCATGAGATGATAGACTTTTTATAGTAATGGATATGATGTTCTACTTTAATTCTACAAGTACTGAAAGCAGTGGTAGAATCAATTTGATGTTTAAAATATTAATTATCTTTCTTAAATAAATAATTAGAGAGGCATGATGTCACAAGTGTGGTTAGAAATACCAAGTGGGTGGAATAAGAAGAAGATGAAACAGTAAATAAAATGGGTTTATATTTACAACTAGTTATGTTATAACTTGAATTTCTTGCTCTTGTCATAATGTAAATCAATTGGTTAACATTCAAGGCAGTGCATTAATAGAAAGCATCACCTATTGATTCTGGGAGAAGTTATTATTCCAGTGATGTGATATAAGTCTGGCTTCTCTTCACTTAAGTCACTGGAATGATCCTTGAATCAAAACACTGCTAAAGCAAATATAATGTACACTAGAGTCGATATTTCTAAAGCAGAGTTCAGAAACATTTCAACTTACTGCTTTTCTGAGTAAAGCAATTTATGTAAGTATTTTATAATGCATATATATGACTGTTTCTGAAACCTCTGGTATCACACTATATTCAATACTGAAAAGTTCATTGTCATCTTTGCCATTCTCAAGGAGCTCAGTTTGTTCCAGATGCTGCTGTGCAGCTAAAACACTGAAATCCTGCATTTCATCTTCCTGACAATGTCTTTTTCAAGACTGCCTTTCACTTTAACTAATGATTGACCTACAATAAGAAAAAAAAAAGGAATGACAATTATTCCAGCAACGGCTTGAACAAAGGTTTTCTGTGTGGCACAGGATGCATTTACATCATTTAACTCTGGAGCCATCTACTTTAACCAAGACACAGAAAACAACCCCAAATCTCTCTCATCCAAAAAAACACACCTACACAAACCTCTTTATCTCTTCCGGTACTTTAGAGGAGAGGTGGGGAGGAGGGAAGAGAGAGAAGAGAGCAAAAGCAAATTCACACAACAAGTTCGAACAGAACTGGGAGTGGGGGACCAGGTTCCTCCCAACAAGCTGTGAGCTGGGAGGTGCTGGGTGGCTCAGCAGAGGCTGCTCTTCTCCCAGGGAGGGGAAAAGCCCCCGGCCCCCGGTGCGGGGATCTGGGTTAGGGATGCACTCACCGAACTGCTGGCGGCTGTCCGCGATTGGAGCCATGTTGGCGGCGAGCGATGTCCGCGGGTCTTGAGCCTCTGTCCAGGGGTCTGGAGCTGCTGCCCGGAGCTTGGAGCCTGTGGCCGGGGGTCTGGAGCTGCTCTCCGCGGTGCTGGAGATGCTGCCCCGCGCTCGGAGCCGCTGTCCGCGGTGCTGGAGCCGCTGTCCGCGGTGCTGGAGCCGCGGTCCAGGGGCGCGGGATCCGCCTCTCCGGATGTCAAGAGACCTGTCCGGAGCACCAAACGCAGTGCCTTGCTGTCCCCCCGGCTCTCACAGCGCACAGATAACAGTCTTTTCCAGTGCAGTCAGGAAAAAAATATATTAAAGAAAAAAGAAAACAAAAAAACCCACCCCAAACCCCCCGAGACAAGAGCAGTGGGGACAGTGGAGAAGTAGGCTGCGAGGGGACTGGAGGAGAGGGGGGAGGGGAGCGTTCGGTCCTCCCCTTTGCACACTGATTTGCAACCCCCTTCCTGTTTTGGCTCTTCTGAGTAGCTCCGCTCTGAGACTGAAGACNATTTTAACTGCCTTGCTGCAGGTTATGATCTCCCCCCCTCCATCGGACACAGACAGTGAAATGCTAATGTCTGTGATTCAGTGCACCTCCTGAAATACATGGATGTGTGCCTCTTTTGCTTGGGGGGAGATCTATTTATTTGCTTAATTAACTATCAGCTGGACATGTTACAACAACATGAAAGAGATGCCAACCTGAGATGGTCCAGACACCTCGGCTCCAACTGCAGGGCACACGTTTTTGCTATGACTAACGTGATACACTTACTGAATTTGAGTCATGAAAACTCCGGATGTGACTTGTCCCTGTGCCTCCTCCCTGCTTCCTCCCACCATCCACCCTCACAAAAATATTCATCCCCCACTCTGGAAGTCCTCTTGACCTTCCTGCAGGTCTAGGAAAGAGATGAGTCTTCTTGGATACTTCTAGATTTTATAGGTTTAGGTGTCTGTCTTCCAGTGTGAGCTGAGAGTGTGATGTGGAGGCAGGGGCAGTCTGGCAGGCAGGAGGAATGGGTGGGAACAGAACAAGAAAGAAGGGCTGCCTGCAACTAGAGCTTCTACAGCATATAATAACCCAAGCTACCTGCTAGTGAAACAGAGCTGCAAAAGCCAGCACCTGGCACCTGACTCCTCCTGGATTCAAAAGGAAGCATAACAGCCAAGTTTTGAGCCAAACTGCTAATTCTTTCTGCATAAATGGGAAACAGGTGTTGTTGCTTTTCTAAATAACAAAATCCAGATGCAGACATAGTCTGGCATAATCTTACTCCATGGTCAGCCACTTGGAAACTAGCATGTCTTGTCCCACTTTAAAACAGTAAAGTCAGTGAAGCTCATGAGATTAAAAAAAAAAAAAAAAAAAAAAAAAAAAAAAAAAAAAAAAAAAAAAAAANTAGAATCATAGAATGAGTCCAACTCCTGGCCCTGTGCAGGACAACCCCAGGAATTACACCATGAACCTGAGAGTGTTGTCCAAATGCTTCTTGAACTCTATCAGGCTGGATGTTGGGACCATTGCCCTGGGGAGCCTGTTCCAGTGCCCAGCCACCCTCTGGGGGAAGAAGCCATTCCTAATATCCAACCTAAACCGCCTCTGACTCTGCTTCAGGCCATTCCCTGGGTCCTGTCCCTGGTTCCCCCAGAGCAGAGATCAGTGCCTGCCCCTCCTCTGCCCCTCCGGAGGAAGTTGTGCCTGCAATGATGTCTCTCTTCAGTCTCCTCTTCTCCAGCTGAACACACCAATTGCCTTTGGGGTCCTCACACACTTCCCCTCAGGGCCCTTCACCATCTTCATGGCCCTCCTTTGGACACTCTCCAGTGGCTTAATATCTTTCCTAAATTGCAGTGCCCCAAACTGCGCCAATATTGCAGGTGTGGCTGCCTAAGTGCAGAGCAGAGTGGGACAATCCCCTCCCTCACCCAGGGATGCTGGGCCTGATGCTCCCCAGGACAGGGATGTCCCTCCTGGCTCCAGGGCACTGCTGACTCATGACCAACTGGTCACCAGTCAGGACCCCAAGGCCCTTTTCTGCCACTGCTTTCCAGCATCTCATTCCCCAGACTATATGCACAGCCAGGGTTGCCCCATCCCAGGTGCAGAATCCAGCACTTTCCCTTGTTGAACTTCCTATGGTTGGTGATTGCTCATCTCTCTCATTTGTCAGGTTCTCTCTGCAAGGCCTCCCTGCCTTTGAGGAAATCAACTGCTAATTCAGTATCATCAGTAAACTTACTTCAGGTCCTTTCATGTCAGCATGGCAAGCAAGTGTCAACACACAGCTGAATGAAGTGCCTGACATATCCTGAGCGTTGAAAATCTGTTGGTGAAGATTGTTTATGCTTATCTGCTTCTGTTACACCTTCAGCAACTTGGCCTTGGTCTGCACACCTCTTTCAGGGACAGCCATACCCGTTATGCTAATCTTCTTTATGTAGTGTTCTATTTAATAAAGCACATAGTATAGCTTGACACCGCTGTTCATCTTACAAATACCTGGAGTAGAATGAACTCAGGTATTAGAAGAAAAAAGAGACTGGAGCCTAATATTTTTTTTTT
>VWZG01001213.1:0-29805 GCA_013396735.1 Grallaria varia
TTTTTTTTTTTTTTCATGGATTAGACTGTGTTAGTAGAAATGACACTGCACCAGAAGCTGTATGTGAACACTCCATTGTCCTTCACACAGTAGATTCACACACAACATAACTTTTTTGGGCAACATACTCTATCTCTGCTATGCACATTGTTGCATCCCATTAGCTGGCATTGAAAACTACATTTGGACTCGCAGCAGCCATCTTCCTTTATTCTGAAATAGTTGCAGGGAAGAACAATGAAGGACAATAGAAAGAGCTTTCTTGTTGGGGGAGGGTCTGGATCCCAGCGCTACATCGGATGGAAAAAAGAAGTTGAAGTCTCAATAGTATGAGACATTCTGAGGTTTCTTTGTATTAAGGACTTTTTATGGACAGGACAGTTCTTGAATCTTCTGTGTGTTTTCGGGTTTCCCCATTATATATTGATAGAGTTGTTTTGAGTTGGGATTTAAGAAGTTGTTTCGAGTTATTTCAAGTTTTGTATTAATTTCCATTTACTATAATTGTTCCAAGATGGCCTCCCCTCCTGCCTCATGGCAAGGCATCACTGCTGATTGGTTGAATTTTGCTGCAGTGGTGCACTGCCATAAAAGGCAGGCTCCTCCCTGGTTTTACCCTACATGGTTTGTACCTCCCCTTGTCCTGTTCTAAGGTTCTGTTCTAAAGATTTAGATGTTATACATTGCATGAAATACCTTATAGATATGAGGAATAGTTCTTTTCACCTTGGTTTACATCAGGTAGGATACAGTTTAAATGAATGTTATATAAGGTCACATTTTTAATAAAATAAATAATAAAACCAGAATTTTGTTAGTCTGACTAGGAAAGCTCTCCTATATAAAGAAAACTCACTCTCTGCTTTTCTGTTACCTTCTTGGCCAGCAGCAATTTGAAAACAAAGCAGAAATGAACAGAAGTCACATGTGAGCTTCCTTCTTTCATAATCTGTGATTATATTTCGTGGTCTGAGTGCAAAAGTTCATATGAGATTTCCTGTCTCACCCTATATTAATTTTTCAAAAACATTGTTTTTTACCACATCATAATAATCAGAGGATGAATTGCCTGTTCTGGGTATGACAACTGTTGTTTCCTAGATTTTTTAATGCCTGTTATCAAACACTGGTGTTATAATAATCCTACTTTGATTTAGCTGCACTGTAGGAATCTGAAAATCACAAGCTGGAATCTGGCACTAAGGAAGCATGTCTTTCATTATGAACAGGATCAGAAATCAGATTCTGCTTTGTCAGTCAGAAACACGACCAAAGAAAAGAGAAGTAGCTTGTTTCAAGCTCTCAGTTTATAGTATTTATAATATATTTTCTCCTTACCAGGATAGAGCTGTTATCTTGTGAAATTTACAGTGAAATCTAAATATCAATATAAATTTATTATCGTTTCAAATAAGCTCATTAATTTGGCAGCTTACTTACAAGTAACTAGTCTAATCCTCACTGGATCAGTCTAACGTGACTTCACAGGAGGTTAATTACCCTAGCTCATCAAAATATTTTTTTTTTTTTACAAAAATAAGATATACAAAAAAGATATTTCATTATTTTTATTTCAAAATGTTTTTTTCCCCATTGCTTGCAATTTGGCTAATGCACATTCAAGAGGGTGGGCTTTTTTTTTTTTTTTCCTGCTGTCTATTACATTAGCTAGCTTAGAAACTCTTATATCTACTTTTTGTTCTATATAAAAGGTAGCAAGTGGGGATTTTAAACAAGCAGGATGTTTTTCATCATTAGTAATTTCAGCCTGTGGATGAAAGAGCTACAGACAAAAAGTATCAGTACAGAGAAAATCAAGTGGTTATCAGAGATTTATTTTGAGACATATATCTAAATCAGAGAGAAAAAAGAAGACCCAATTTATTGAAGTGAGGCTTGAGAAAGAGAAGAGGTTGAAGAAGAAAAGAAGAAGGAAAGAAGAACCAGCTAATAATAAAAGACAGTAGAAAAATATTTTAAAAAATCATCTTTGTAACATAGGAAGATAAGGGATAAAATGTAAGTCAGAACACAAAGTGAAAAGGTTTGTCTGAAGAATAAGAATCTGGTTTCATCATGCAGGTTTTAATTTATCATATTAAACTATATTTCAGTGAAATGACTCCTGATATGCGCAGATGCAAGACAAAAAATCATAACCTACTGGTGAACATAGTTACTAATTGAGCAGGGTAAGGTGAAAGGGGTGGCAATGTGAATTGACTTGTGCATGTAGAGGAGCATACAGAAATGGATGCTGTATGCAGAAACTGGTGGTATGGTACAGTGAGGAGGAGGTTGTAGCTAGGTGTCCTCTCCCACGTAACAAGAGACAGGGCCAGAGGAAATGTCTCAAATTATGTCCTGAAAAGTTTAGATTAGATATTAGGAAAAAGTTTCCTTACTGAAAGGCTGCCTAGGGAAGTGGGGGAATCACCATCCCTGGAACTGATAAAAAGGTGTGTGGAGGTCATGTGGATTTTACAACTTTGTGACAATGCAATTCTCCAGTTTTTTAAATGTCTACAGTACAACATTATACCATAGTTTTTCAAAGTAACAGTAAACCAGCAATTCTGAATTAAACTCTGGGGATTCAGAATATTTAATGAATTTTCCTCTTTTCAAATTCATCGTGTTCTGACAATGTACTAGGCAAAGTGTGAGAACACCTATCTCCCTCCAGAAGTCTTACAAGTGGCTAGGAAATCAACATTTTCTTCTGTTATTTCTGCCTCTGTCTGCCACCAAGAACACCAAAAGATAATCAATTAAGCACATCAAAACATCAAGTGTAAACATTTGGAAACATCCCTTTGCTTACTTTTTTTCACTTTCCTGCACTGATGTTCTTCCCTGTCATTTATGCTATGCACTGTATTACTTTTGGAACAGGTATTTTGTAAATGTATTTTCCACTAGAGTGATGTAGAATTAATGATGCTATAGCTTTAATTCTTAAATACCCTTTAAAATGGCCTTAATTTCTTAGTTGCGCTTTTTTTCTAGTGTTCTCTTACTAAAATACCTTATTTGAGTCTTCTAAATGCAGAGTTTTAACAACAATAATTATGAAGTTTATTAAAATCTTGTGGCATAGTATTGTATATTTATTCTCCTCTACACTAGAGACTGGAATTTAAATAATTTGAAAACACTTCCTGTTCCAAAATTCAGTGATGCCAGGACACAGAAGTCTGACAAAAACCTAAAAAGAAGTCTTGTTAATCTTAACAGCAATCAAAGAACCTGATAGCAAAAATTGCTGATTGTTGTACTGCCACCAAGAATAATATGCTATGAATGTACTTATTAATGGGCTCTGTCATATGGTTTGTATCCCATTAACATGCTTTGTTAGAATATGTCACTTGTCTAGTATCGTACCTTAAAAGCTAATGGTTATTTTGTGCTTAGTTTAGAAAAAAAAATGCTTTTTTGGGGTGACATATTAAAAAATGTTATCTTCTTCCCTGTTTTTACCATTATAAACATGTGTAGTGCTAGTTTCTTCAGAGGACATAAGTTTAAATTAATGTAGCATATCATATTGTCACATTGGTAATCTTCAAAGTACANAGTCTAATCCTCACTGGATCAGTCTAACGTGACTTCACAGGAGGTTAATTACCCTAGCTCATCAAAATATTTTTTTTTTTTTACAAAAATAAGATATACAAAAAAGATATTTCATTATTTTTATTTCAAAATGTTTTTTACCCCATTGCTTGCAATGTGGCTAATGCACATTCAAGAGGGTGGGCTTTTTTTTTTTTTTTCCTGCTGTCTATTACATTAGCTAGCTTAGAAACTCTTATATCTACTTTTTGTTCTATATAAAAGGTAGCAAGTGGGGATTTTAAACAAGCAGGATGTTTTTCATCATTAGTAATTTCAGCCTGTGGATGAAAGAGCTACAGACAAAAAGTATCAGTACAGAGAAAATCAAGTGGTTATCAGAGATTTATTTTGAGACATATATCTAAATCAGAGAGAAAAAAGAAGACCCAATTTATTGAAGTGAGGCTTGAGAAAGAGAAGAGGTTGAAGAAGAAAAGAAGAAGGAAAGAAGAACCAGCTAATAATAAAAGACAGTAGAAAAATATTTTAAAAAATCATCTTTGTAACATAGGAAGATAAGGGATAAAATGTAAGTCAGAACACAAAGTGAAAAGGTTTGTCTGAAGAATAAGAATCTGGTTTCATCATGCAGGTTTTAATTTATCATATTAAACTATATTTCAGTGAAATGACTCCTGATATGCGCAGATGCAAGACAAAAAATCATAACCTACTGGTGAACATAGTTACTAATTGAGCAGGGTAAGGTGAAAGGGGTGGCAATGTGAATTGACTTGTGCATGTAGAGGAGCATACAGAAATGGATGCTGTATGCAGAAACTGGTGGTATGGTACAGTGAGGAGGAGGTTGTAGCTAGGTGTCCTCTCCCACGTAACAAGAGACAGGGCCAGAGGAAATGTCTCAAATTATGTCATGAAAAGTTTAGATTACATATTAGGAAAAAGTTTCCTTACTGAAAGGCTGCCTAGGGAAGTGGGGGAATCACCATCCCTGGAACTGATAAAAAGGTGTGTGGAGGTCATGTGGATTTTACAACTTTGTGACAATGCAATTCTCCAGTTTTTTAAATGTCTACAGTACAACATTATACCATAGTTTTTCAAAGTAACAGTAAACCAGCAATTCTGAATTAAACTCTGGGGATTCAGAATATTTAATGAATTTTCCTCTTTTCAAATTCATCGTGTTCTGACAATGTACTAGGCAAAGTGTGAGAACACCTATCTCCCTCCAGAAGTCTTACAAGTGGCTAGGAAATCAACATTTTCTTCTGTTATTTCTGCCTCTGTCTGCCACCAAGAACACCAAAAGATAATCAATTAAGCACATCAAAACATCAAGTGTAAACATTTGGAAACATCCCTTTGCTTACTTTTTTTCACTTTCCTGCACTGATGTTCTTCCCTGTCATTTATGCTATGCACTGTATTACTTTTGGAACAGGTATTTTGTAAATGTATTTTCCACTAGAGTGATGTAGAATTAATGATGCTATAGCTTTAATTCTTAAATACCCTTTAAAATGGCCTTAATTTCTTAGTTGCGCTTTTTTTCTAGTGTTCTCTTACTAAAATACCTTATTTGAGTCTTCTAAATGCAGAGTTTTAACAACAATAATTATGAAGTTTATTAAAATCTTGTGGCATAGTATTGTATATTTATTCTCCTCTACACTAGAGACTGGAATTTAAATAATTTGAAAACACTTCCTGTTCCAAAATTCAGTGATGCCAGGACACAGAAGTCTGACAAAAACCTAAAAAGAAGTCTTGTTAATCTTAACAGCAATCAAAGAACCTGATAGCAAAAATTGCTGATTGTTGTACTGCCACCAAGAATAATATGCTATGAATGTACTTATTAATGGGCTCTGTCATATGGTTTGTATCCCATTAACATGCTTTGTTAGAATATGTCACTTGTCTAGTATCGTACCTTAAAAGCTAATGGTTATTTTGTGCTTAGTTTAGAAAAAAAAATGCTTTTTTGGGGTGACATATTAAAAAATGTTATCTTCTTCCCTGTTTTTACCATTATAAACATGTGTAGTGCTAGTTTCTTCAGAGGACATAAGTTTAAATTAATGTAGCATATCATATTGTCACATTGGTAATCTTCAAAGTACAGAGATAGGTTTCCAAAGAAGTAAACAAAATGAATGCTTTCATTGGAGCAGTGAAATATCCACAGGATAAGCCTCCAGGGATCCCCAAGGTTTTATCTTACAACATAACATTGACAGGTACATATTTAAAAATCTATTTCTCCACAAAATGAATTGTGTTTCCTAGCCAGGTTGTTCTTGTACATGTAGTTCTGCTGTTTCCAATGAAAGCTAAATGCATTATGACTTTGGAAATGAGAGACAGAAGTGACTTAAGCACTGAGGTTTTCTGATAGGTTTTGATGCAAGTTTTTCAATATGAGGACTTTTTTCTTATGCAGTGTGCCTTCTACTTCATCTCGCTCCTCATAAAAGTTCATGGCATGTGATGACTCATGCTGATTATCTGAAGCAGTAAATTCATACAATGGGAAGAAAGTAAGAGAGCATTCTATATGTAAGGGTATAGTGCTTATGAAAGTTTTTCTTTGTTGAAAGATACATTTTACAACAGTATGGTTTTAGTAATCTGTATAGCACAGGTTAAAAAACCGAACCAAACCAAACCAAACCAAACACAGGCTATTGGAAGCTTCACCAGATTAAATCATTCCAACCACATTCTTGACTAAAACAGCCTCATTGCACTGGGATTCAAGTGTCTTAATTTAGTTCCAATTTATCTACCTTTCCTGAGTGAGAATGTGAAAAACATTTTACCAGCTGTGCTTCTAAGGTGATGCATATATACTCCATTAATAATTGTGACAGATAATGATAGTGGAAAGATGAAGTAATATTTTGGTATACCTAATCTGAGCAAGATGATTAAAAAAAAAAAAAAAAAGAGATAAAACAGAGCTTATAGTCTTAGCCAACAAGAAAAGTATCCAGTGTCTAGGATTTTTTACAGTAGGAACAGAAGAGAAATATGCAGTGTGATCCTGGAGGCTGTCACTTCATTAAAGGAGAAGGAAAAAAAAAGTATATGGATATAAATGATCAAAGGCTGAAATAAAGTTCAAAAGGTCAGTGAGGAAAAAAAATATTTAAGAAAACTGACCTAATTTCTCAACAGTAGCAGTAAAACAAGAAGTCATACTCCAAATTCCTAGAACATGACTGAAAAACATGCCTCAGAGACTAACATTACTGATATAACTAAAGCTTTGAGGTAGATGACTGGTAAAAACAGTTTTCTGCAAATGCTTTGATAAACTTTAAAAGTAATTTATAATTTGGATATGTCCACTTTTTTTTTATTCTTTTTCCATTAGTGTTCAAAAAAGACACTTCAATTTTCAAAATGTAAGAAGAGACACAAGAGCTACAAAAAATGTATTAATATTAGTTGCTTCACCATACCACAGTAGAATCGACATGTTGCTCTCACCATGGAGAGATAAGCTTCCCACATTATTCAAGGCAAATTATTATTACATAATATGAAGAAAATATATGGATGTAGAGATTTACATTCAGAAAATGTGGCCAGCCAAAAAACTTCACAGAGTGGAAAAAAAGAGTAAGTGGTTTGATGCTGCATTGCCACTATCAAGCAACGTGGACACATATAAAGATAATTTTCTAGCATAAACCACAGAAATATTTTTGCTTAAAAGAATGTGTCTGTAAACAGATCAAGGATTTGAAGGAGTTTCTGTATATGCTGAAGAAACAGAATTAATTAATTTCTCTTCCCACACAATTTCTGACTCTTCTTATTGCTGTCATCCAACAGCCAATGGCACACAGGAAAGAAGAGCAGGACTATGAAAATGACGAAGAGTTCATCTGCAGCTAAATATCAGAGATAATTACCCGTGCCACAAGTCAAAGTTGTTGAAAGACAGTGGGCAGCTGTGCCCGCAGCCTGTAACCATGATGTCTTGTCAACAAAATAGGTACAATGGTAGGGCTAGATGTGGCATGGCACACAGGGGTCAGAGTTCTGTTCAGTTTTTGGGATTCCCAGTGCCTAAAGTAATGTAAATTACTCATGCAATGCTCTTCTTATAGAGTTACCTCTAACGACTAGCATTGAGTATGATACCTTACAGAGTCTGAGTTGCTTGGACAGTTACAAAGAAACACCATTGCAACTGGAAGAGGCGAAAGGGGAATGATTGAACATTCTCTTACTGGAATAGCACTTTGGGGATTTCTAAAAATTCTGTGAATTTGAGTCACACTGAGGGAGTATTTTCTGCCAAATAAAAACTATGAAACAGCCAAACAACAAACCAAAACCAGATTTCAGAACCTGAAAGGTTCAATGCCTATCCTTTCTCTTAAAGGCCAGTGCTTAAGGTTGTGCCAGATTTTAGTATCCACTTTTGCCTAGAACAGAGCAACTATGCACCAAAGAAACTGGATGCTTCTATGCATTGCTTCTCTTTGATTTATAACATGTGATTTTCTGTACCAAGACAGCAACTTGATAAATTCAGGACATCTATAATGGGTCCTTTTATTCCTAGATATNTCTATGCATTGCTTCTCTTTGATTTATAACATGTGATTTTCTGTACCAACAAGACAGCAACTTGATAAATTCGGGACATCTGTTATGGGTCCTTTTATTCCTAGATATAAATATAGTGTTGTCTTATTACTGGAGACTGTAGACTATTTTTTTCTTTGTCATTAAAAATGTTAAATTATCTACAAATGAAAAAAGGAGGATAAACTGTGGATGTAAGTTGCAACAAAGAATTATTTTCAATCTCTATACCTCCAGGTGAATTTTAATTGATATCACACAATGTAATAATTTAAAAAAAATAATTGAAATTTCAGGATCTGGCATCAACACATATATAAATAAACTATAAATACTTCAGAGAACTTTCATGTGATTTACACAGATCAGAATTTGTAACAGTCTGGAATTTGCTTCCAAGAGAAAAACTACCTCAGTCAAGGCTGTTAATGAAATAAGACAGCACATGACGCAAAAGGCAAAAATCAGGAAATCATTACAGACTTTACATGACATCTGAGTTTTGAGGAAGTTTACAGAGAGTTATATGGCATGTTGAATCAAATCACTTGTGGACTTCTTATTGTAGAGATTTAGATTTCCTCACAAGCAGAAGACATCTTGGTTTAAACATGTTGATATCTGCACACATACAAACACACAGGTGTACCAACATAGAGAAGGGAAAAAAACAAGTTAGAAAACTTAGGATAAAACTTCAAGGACTTTTAATTTAAGAATAAAAATCAGAAATTGAAACAGAAAATAAATATTTTATTGGCATTTTTGGAGAGAGTACAGCAATTTTTTAAAAATATTAATCTTCTTATCATACTAAGTAATTGAGAGTAGTTCATAGCCTTTGGGATTAGTGGAGGACAGTCTCAGACAGTAAAAAAAATCTCTTATACTTCCTATTCAAAAGCAGAGTTTCTTAAAATTGCAAAATACTGAACATGATCTGTAATCAGAGTAAGCAATTTTATGGTTTTGGTTTTTTTATGGTTCATTCATTCATTCATTCATTCATTCATTCATTCATTCATTCATTCATTCATTCATTCATTCATTCATTCTTTTATTTTTTTGATTGTTTATTTGCTTGGTGGTCAACTCTTACAAAATCCCATCAACCTGTGGGACCTGTGTCTCTCTGTGTTGCACATCTTTGTCTATCCATTTCATTCTCCTTCTACCTCCTCAAAAAGGGTGAACTTTGCAATTCTGAGAACTGAAGAGGAAGCAAAGATTATGCTCATGTAAAAGTTTTGTGGAAATTGGCGCTTTTTTTGCAGAAAGTTTGCAATTTAGTTTGAATCCTAAGGTAAATTCTTGCAGTATGGATTGTCACAATCCTAGGAGAAAAATCCTATCAACCTGTCTAATGTTATATTTCCTACAGCTAAATTTACATCAAATCTTTGATTATTTTGTAGCCATTTTTATACTTGTAAACATAGATTGCAGCTAGCTCCATTTCTCTGTATTTTTCCTCATTACCTTTCCTCATACAAAACTAGAGAGTCTACATACTAAACCTTATTAAAAATTGTCCTTGTAAATTTTTTCAGGAAGTACATTGAAATCTCACATAAATTCTTATTTAGTATATAAAAAGATCAAATTCTGCAGGATTAGAAGCCATTCATATTAATATGTTACAGAGCTTTGCTAGCACTAGGCAAGGTAGGAGTCCTTTCTCTCAAAAAGTGGACATTTGAGAAGACATTAACCATAACAAATGGTTTTTTTGACCAGGGTTAGTAAGAAGAAAATTTGAAAACCATTAAAAGATGTTTAAAAAGAGAATGAATATTCATCTGGAAACACCAAAACAATTTTAAATAAACTTTTCAACATTTCATTTCAAAGTTATAATTTTTCCTATTTAATTTTTTTATTCTTTTACTAATAGGTTTTGTATACCCACTATGGCAACTAGAATAAAAATATAAAGTTGACTGAGAAATTAGCATTTTTTTTTGGGGGGGTGGTTTCACTTTGTCAAAAATAATATTAAAAATAGTTGAGTTCCATTTGAATTAATTTCTAATTAGTTCTGCAATTCAACTACCAAACTAAAAGACAACTATTGTTCTTCCAGCTTTACTTTGAACTTCAGGAGCAAAATATTAAACTCAATGTTTTTTAATTGGTTTCACATTAAAATCAGCAAAATTATGCTGTGAGTTACGTTTTTTAAAAGTGTAAGTATTGAAGAGGTACTGCTGAACATTTATGCTTCATAAAGGAGTAATGATATCACAGCTCCTACATCAGTTCCAACATTCTCATTACAGATAACAATGTGAGTTTTACAGAAGTAAAGACTGAGTAAAAACTACAGGAGGGAGACTAGGGGAAATAGAAGTCCTTTTAATGAACTTAAGAAGGATACTCCAGTAGCTACCATTAGAAACATTCATATTTTGATGGCTTCTTTCTGTTTGAATGTCATGCATATATTTTAAATGTTGAGATACAGAAGAATTGTAATTTCTATAATTTCAGTGTCTTTCAAAGAGAAAACTAAGAAATATTGAACTATTTACAAGGCAAAAGGGGTTGCAAAATCAAGATTCATTAGCAGGCATGTGACTTTTATATAAAAACTTTATAAATTTAGATTTCATGTTTAGATTATCCAGAATAGTATCACAAATTTGGGAACTGTGGGCAGGTAATGGTGGCTGTCAACATTTACAGCAGAACAAAAAGATCTTTCCTTTGAAAACAGAGTTGTTGGCAATCTATCATATTTTTGCTAAAAATGCTAGAGCTATTATTCACTGATATCTTGCAATGGGATGACCCTGGCCGGATTCCAGGGACCCATTAAATCCTTCTGCAACTAGCCAGAAGGGAGAGTGGTAACAGATAAGGACTAGGAGAGGATTCATCCACTTACCACCTTTACGGGCAAAAACAGACTCAAACTGAGATAATACCTAAAATTTATGACTAACAGGATAAAGGCTGAACTAAAGAGTCAGATATAAAACAGTCTTAAAACACACACCACACATACACACACTTTTCCCTCCACTCCTCCTTGTCCATGGGGTGTAACCGACTGGTTACAGTTGCTGCCACTTGCAATGTGAGTTCCCCCACCCCTCGGAGTTACTTATCCATGGGGTGCAGTAAAAGTTGACTCTCTGCACCTCAATGGGTCTCTGTGGGTTGCAGAGGGACATTCTGCTTTACCATGGTCTTCATCACAGTCTACAGGGGACCACAACTGAGTCCATCCCCTGCTCCGTGGGGTCCCTCCCATGGGAGATAACCTATTAAAGACTTTTCCAATGTGAGTCCACCCCTCGGGCAGCAGTTCTTCCACATCTGCTGTCCCGAGGGTCACTCCTCCATAGTGGTACAGTCCTTCATGGATGAGATGTACCATTGTGGGCCCCCCCTTAGGGCCACAGCTCTCACTTGGGTAAAACCTGCTCCAGCGTGGGTCTGCCTCTCCATGGGCCACAGGTCTCCTGCAGGATTCCGCTCCATCCTGAGCCTCCCACAGGGTCACAGCCTCCTTTCAGGCATCCACAGCTCCAGCACAGGCTCCTCCATGGGCTGCAGGGGGGTCTCTGCATTGCAATGGTCCTCCATGGACTGCAGGGGTTTTAGCTCTGAGTCCTTCCCCTGCTCCATGAGGTGCCTCCTCCCCCACCTCTGCAGCGACCTTGATGTCTGCCTGTTATCCCATGCTCTTGCTCTCTGGAATTTCTTCTGTGCAACAACCTTCAATTCTTAAATATGTTATCACAGAGGCATTACTGTGATCTCTAATTCACTTGGCCCTGGCCAGGAGCCGGATGTCCCTCCTGGGGCCAAGTGTCATTGTCTCCCATGGGACAGGGGAAGCTTCTAGCAGCTTCTAACAAAAGCCACCTCCGCAGCAACCCCTCCATCTATCAAAAAAAAAAAAAATTAATCTACAGAAACCCAGGACATATCTTAATCTGAAGTAATTTTGTAATTAATAATGGAGGTCAAATTGCATACCATGTTTTTGGGTCATATCAGCAAGATAATCAATTTAAAAATCATAATAAAGGGTTGAGAAGGCAGAAATAAGAAGAAGAAGAGGGAAGAAATAAGGGTGCTTCCTCCTACAACTGTATGATACCAGTAATAAAAATAATGACTGTTATTATTACTGTTATTCATCAGGATATGTATTTGCATTTATTTGAGAGGACGTGGTTTTATCCAACAATAAAACATGGCTTTACTTCCAGTAGAAAAAACATTTATATAAATTATCCTGAGTTATACTGGAAAAACATACAGTGTTATTGCATTAGGTTTTTGTTTGTGTTATTAATTTTTTAAGAGATGAGCTGTGATACCAAAACCCAATTAGAAAGGTAGCATAATTGGAAACTGAAGCCTCCTTCAGATTCTTGACACTAGTCTTTGAATATCGACCCAAGACTTTTATTAACAGTTTGATTCACAGTGAAATTTGCATATACAACATTCAGTGTAGTCACAGTCTGACAAATAATAGTTATATATTCAAATTAAATACCAGTTACTTTGTCAATTCTATATGTATAAACAACTCTCACACAAATTCTTCAGACTAGCTATTATTTTACTTGTTACCAGCCCAAGTTCTTCTTAATATAACCATTTTCTCTTCTAGGAAGGGCTTCACATGTGTTACAATGTGTTGTAAAATTCCTACAGAAGACACTCTACATTAGCAGGAAAAAAGTAATTTTGTCATCACTGAAACTGCACAAGTAAAAGTTCATGGATCTCCCTGGAAGTATATTTGTCTATATTTATGACTTTTGGTTTTTGACTGAGACCAAAGAAAGAATTCACAATTTGAATTATGTGTATAATCTTGATGAAAGAGTCTCATGATTGAAGTATTAATATGAGAGAAGTAGATATGCAAAAGAAAGGGGATAAAAACCTCTGGGGGGATTGGGTCCCGAGAGTGGTGGTGAATGGAGCTACATCCAGGTGGTGGCTGATCACTAGTGATGCTTGGGTCACAACTCCATGCAGCATTACGAGCTTGGGAAAGAGTGGCTGGAAAGCTGCCCAGAGGAAAAAGGACCTGGGAGTTCTGCTCAACTGCCAGCTGAACATAAGCCAACAGTGTGTCCAGGTGCTGAAGAAAGCCATCCTGGCCTGTATCAGAAATAATGTGGCCAGGAGGACCAGGGCAGTGATTGTCCCCCTTTACTTGGCACTGGTGATGCTGCAAGTCGAGCCTTGTGTGAGGTTCTGGGCCCCTCAATTCAAGAAAGATTTTCAAGAAGGTGCTGGAGTGTGTCCAGAGAAGGGCAACAGAGCTGTGAAGGGTCTAGAGCTAAAGTCCTATGACAAGCAGCTGAGGGAGCTGGAGCTGTTTAACCTGGAGAAAGGGAGGCTGAAGGGAGATGTTATTGCTCTCTACAACTACCCGAAAGCAGGGTGTAAGTGAGGCAGGATTTGGCCTCTTCTCCCAGGCAACTAGCAAGAGGACAAAAGGACACACTCTTAAGCTGCACTAGGGAAGATTTAGGTCACACCTCGTGACAAATTTCTTCACTGAAACAGTGCCTGAGCATTGGAACAGCTGCCCAGGGAAGTGGCAGTCACCAGCCCTGGAAGGGTTTAAGAAACAACTGGACTCAGTATTTAGTGCTATGGTTTAGTTGGCAAGGTAGTGGTCAGTCAAATGTTGGATTTGATGATCTTGGATATCTTTTCCAACCTGAATGATTCTATGATAAAAGAAAAAGGTGGATATGTGGTGAAATATGTCAAAATATGTGGGAGGGGGGACATGGACAGGGAGGGGGAAAATAGTCAGTGAGGTGTAATTTGATAAAGGTTTCAGCATCAGTTGTCTGCTAATGAAGAGACAATAACTGTTATGAAACATGATACCAACATTCAAAATGAGAAATATGAGACAATATGTAGATTATATAGTGTTTTAAATCAATTTATACAGCTTCATTTAACTTGTCTTTTTAAAAATGCAACCCCTACTTGCTTTTCGAATCTCTAAATTGATTTTTAAGATTATCTTTTCTGAATTTGTTTTCAATACTTAATATCACTAATTCACCAGTCCAAACCTCCTCATTCTCATATACAACCTGGTAAGAGACAGAGGCTTCTACAGAGAAAATAACAGTGTAACAATTTTATTTTTTTTTTGACCAGCACTGACACAGAGATTGAGTAAATAGGTACTTCCGCAATGGTAAATTTAGACAGATAAAAAATCCACCTGCTCTGTGATACTGCCTTCACTATGAAGTGAAGCCAGCCCTGTAATAAATACTGTAAAATTAACCCGATTTCTGATAGTTTATAATGAGGCATATTAAAGAGACTGAAGAAAAAATTCTCAAGTTTCTTTTCAGCAAGATAGTTAAAATATTCTAGGTACAGAAAGTACATGTAGTAATAGCTCCTAAATTTGAATTTAGGGTAAAAAAAAGTAAAAAGAAAAAAACTATTATTTTGGAAGCAAAAGTTAAACCCAGGTTTAATGGACACTTTAATTGGTCTAGAGCAAATGAAGAATTTTAATACTAAACATGTGTCACTTAAATAGTAAGAAAGCTTCTAGGGAGTCAGGTTTTGTATACTAGATGTTTCGTGGATTTTCTGGTTGAATTTTTTAGGTTGAGGACCCTGAAAGTTAATTAACTCAGTTTTTGTCCCCCCTTCCCTCAAATTTCTAAGCACTTACACTATGAGAAAATGTAAATGCAAAGGAAACTCTTTGTACAAAGCTATTTTAAAAATATATATAAAAAACTTGCATGCTCTTATGGGCATTTCCAAGCATGCTAAATTTTTTTTCTTAGACACATTAAAGGCCACTGGACAGCAGCTTTTGAGGCAGAAATGTATACAGCACAATCCTCTAACTTCTTAAACTCATTATGAAGTTTTTCAGAGTTACACTGAAGAAGGAAGAAAGAAATAGCAGTATTTATTTAAGTATAAACATAAAGAAGCAGGGTGCTTACACCATTCAATATATCTTGTGTCATGCTTCCTACTTGATGTAGGCAAATATCACCTCTTCAAAGATGAAAGTTAGCTTGATATTATATATTAAACTATGTATTAAAATTGCATCCTTTGCTCCAGTATATGAAAGTTATAATAGTTCTTTGAATACTGATTCAGACATCATTTCTCCTGAACTTAACAACAATATAATTCAATCTTTTTAATTTTCAAAGTTTAGGTGGATGGTTAACTCTTTGAAATATATGGAAAGCAGAAATGTTAGGGAATGTTTGAATGAATTCTAAATACGTTTTTAACAGATTTCATATTAATAATGGCTCTGACATAATCTGGGGAAAATCCTTTCAGCTACCAAAGACTTTGTAAACAGCTAATTGCATCTCTGGAGCTTACTTCTTTTGAAACTTCATTACTGCTAATAAAAAGATCTTTTGACATTTTGAAAATGTTTAACTTTGGTAAAGAGCTTATGAAGTGATTGCCAATGACATGACTCCAGAATGCAAACACTCTAAACATAAAAAGTGCTAGAGATTTCAGCAGATACAATATTTCTGAATTCACAGTCACTAGAAAGTGCTTGTTTTTTTGTTTTGTTTTTTTTTTTTTAAATTGCATGATTTAATTTCCATGACCTATAATTAAAGAAAGTCTGAGTACTAGTGGTCTGATAGACATTGATATTTCCACTGACAGACTTGCATGAGAAGTTCCAGAAAGATTTCACACCCATGCAACTGAATGCAGAATCTATTTCATATGTTTTTCTATTACAGTGCATTTAAGTGCAAATTTCTCAGTTTCATCTTGAATAAAATCATATTTAAATGGACTACAGTACTCTACAGCTACTGCCTATAATATTAACTATATTGGAAAAAGACACATTTGACATTAATTAAAATGTGTTATATTGTCATTTGAATGGACCTTTTAAGTGTTCATTGCATAAAATAAAAAGTAATTAAACAGTGCTTAGATGCCAAAGACATGTAATGTCATTCTTCAGACTATCTCTGTCTCCACTGAGAAGAGCAAAAATTCTATTTTTGTTGGTATTAGGCATTAAAATGTATACTGTCCTCTGTGGAGGAATGAAAGCTTTAGTACTTTGTAAAGCAGGGCTAGATTCCACCCATCTCATACATGCCCATACAGTATGCTGAAGTTGACTCAAAATACTCTTTCCCTGAGACTCATCTGTTCCTGGTCAAAAAGCAGAGGGATGCCTACTGAATTTCTCTCATATCAGTCAATCAAGCTACAAGTTTAAGAAGCTATGGTTATAAATTTTCATTGGGGTTGTCTTAATGCCTGAGGAGCATAATAATAATACATATTTTGAACCAAAAGATAAGTTATCCTCATGATTAATGAAAAGTGGCACCATATAATGAAAATGGCAGAGGCATTATCCCATTTGTATAAAGGAAGAACACAGTAACATGAGAAAAATTTATGGGTACAGGTCTCAGAAAGAAACCATTGATAATTTACCTGGAAGACGTAAAAACCTTAAAATTAAGTAGATTTTATGCAAGAATTATTAGGGGAGTTTAATTAAGAATATCAGTCATCTCCAGGAGAGCAAGACCCCATAGCACATAACCATTACTTGAGAAGACAATTATCATAATTCCAAACATCTCCCACCTCTTTCTTCTTCCTTCCACTTTATATACTGAGCATGATATCATAAGATATGGAATATTCCTTTCATCAGTTCAGGTCACCTGTCCTGGCTGTGTCTCCTCCCAGTCTCCCATATACTCCTAACTTCTTTGCCAGTGTGGCAGCATGGAAAGTAGAAAAGACCTTGGCTCTGTGTAAGCACTGCTCAGCAATAACAAGAACATCTCCATATTAATCAATCCTATGCTTAGCACAAACGGAGCATATAACTCCATAACAGAAACTATGAAGAAAATTATCTCTACTCCAGCCAAAACCAGCACTCCATGGGAAGCAGTGGATTAATTCCTTGTTTTGTGCTGGTTGCCTACATGGGTTTTGCTTTTTTTAATCAAACTGTCTTTATCTCAACCCATGAATTTTCTACCCTTCTGATTCTTTTCCCCATCCTATCAGAATTGAGTCAGTGAGTGGCTGTATGGGGCTCACATGCCAGCTAAGAGCAAACCATGACAGGGGTGAACTTAAAACATTCTATTTTCACTCTCATCTGGAACTAAGAGAAATTTTGAAATCTGTTGTCAGAAAAAAATCTGTATTCTGCAAAGTCCTTGTTAACACGTGTCCCATGACCACATGGTCAATGGCATAGAGTGTAATCTTCACTCTTGGAGATTCAGACTATTTCTCTCTTAAATATTTTCTGCCAGCTCCTGTGTATCACCAATGGCTCTTTGATTAACCAATATCCAAGTCTTTACAAATTGTTTTTCACATGCATAAGAAGGAAATAACAACAGGAAAAAGAGGAAAATCACAATAATTTAAACCGTAGTAGCTTTCATACCATCTTCGCATTTTAAGTTGTTCCTTGGTCAACCGTGTTCTCCAGGAACATACCTTATCTCAGCAACACAGCTCCTGTTAGCAAAATTAAGAAATGACTTCAGTCAAAGCTCTTGCAGGTGGCTACAGTGTCAGAAAGTAGCAACAGGTACATTTCCTTCAAAGGCTAAGTAAACTCAACTGCCTAAGTTTCTGTGGTAGTTTAAATTTTAGGCTTTGGTGAGGTTTGTTGCTCTTTAGGCCTTCCTTAACAACTGGGGTCAAAAACTAAGGTAGTATTCCATCCTATTCCCTCACGTAATCAGGTGCATATAAGATAGGTGAGGGGGGGAGGTTCTCTCTCTTGGGCTTCAGCTTTCCTCCCGGTCACAGCCTGTGACAGCAGCTCCCAGTGTTTAGGCCTNACTTTCCCCTGCTACCTTTTCCTCCTTTCTCCGTTTTTTTCGGCTGTGGAGGGGAAGGCTGTCCCGGGCTGCTGAGGGTTTGGCTGGGAGCCAACCCAAACTTACACAGTTTCCTTCCGGGGCACAGCACCTACCATTGCCTCTCCACCTCCAGCAGTGTGAGAGATCACCTCCTCAGCTAGTCTGTCTCGATAAATAATATTGGCTCCTCCAAGTAGTGATAAAGATATGTACATCCTTCTTGGAAGCTCTCCTTGAGTAGAGCATTAACTTTCACTACATACATACATACATGCCCTTGTTCTCCACAGGTCTTTAGGGCTCTCTTGCATATCTCCTTCTTTATGTAACTTCTCACTGAGCTTGTTTCAATTAAAAAGAGACCCTTGTTTCACTGAGGGCATCTATGATCACTGCCTTTGAAGGGTCACTCAGTGTCTGATGAATGCTGGTTTGGCAAGGTTGCCATATTTTCTTTCCATGTTGGCCCTGTGAGGGTTATTTTTGTTAAATCCTTTTATGTAACACTTAGAGGTTGTGCCATTGCTGTCCATCACCTCCCACTCCCCTTCACTGGTATTCCTCCACAAGAAGGAATAACTTCAACATAAACTCAATTAATTCAGGTTTGTCTGTCCATTTTCATTACAATTTGAACTGACAAAATATATATGCACACAACAGAGCTGTCTGATGAGGTTCTCCAATAAGGCATCGAACTCTTTAGATGGGATTCATTTCATAATAAAGTAGACAGAGAAATGTAACCGGACTTGCCTATCTCGTATTGGCCTCTTTAGCCATCAGCGCGCTTGCAGCAAGCGTAGGTAGAGCCCTTCCCAAATCTTCGTTCACGAAGCCTAACCATGATGATGAGACAGAGAAGATAGGTCAGGTGAATTAGGCATGAAAATGTCAATTTTTCTGCAGTGATAAAAGTACTTTTAGGTAAAAACTGGTGACCCAAAATCAGTAAAGAGGAATTCCACTTCTCTGCCTACATTAGTTTTATTTCTTTTTATTATGAGATGTGTTCTATTAACTCCTACAATGTGTCAGACATATCTACATCACCCCGAAACATTACAGTGTAGCATGTCTTGTAATTAAATCAGTTATGCTGCTATGCATAAAGATATTCATATTCTCACATGAAATTATCTTGCTCCTCTAAGTCCCTGGGCCTAAATGCCAGAAAGAGTAAAGCATCTAATGCCAAAAGTACTTCAGTGGGTATTACACAATCCTCCCATACAGGACATCATTTAGCAGAGTTTTTTTCTTTGTACCCCACAAAAGGCTTAAAGGTCATTAAAAAAACCCAACAAAACAAATAACCAAACACACACTTCACCACCACCAAACAAATCCGTAGTTTAGATCAAATAGTTTTTAAATTAATTTTGTGATCCACATTTTTTTCCCCTCTGGCTTATCCAGGGCTTGAAAAAAGTAGCTTACTGATGCACACTTTAAAAATACAAACACAGTATTCATGCTATCAATTCTTTTTTTCCCTAAAATTTGTCTCTGAATGAGAATCAGGGTTCCATGGGAACCCACAGAGGACGTAGTAGCCTGACTGGTTGGTGATGCAGCTTGTGAGGCATGCTGGTGTGGCAGATCAGCATCAGGGTCTGTCGTCTCAGGTCCCACACATAACTAAGTACTGGATGTGTTATAGCCTGGCATAGCAGAAGAGGAGAAGACAATAGTGTGTAAATCAGAGCCTGTCCACGAAGGAGGAGAATGTTGAAACAATTACTATTACTGTGGGGATGGGTGAAGTGAATGCAGAAAACAAACCCATACCTGTTCACAGTTGACTGTAGACGCTGTTACAAGGGAAGATCTAGAAACAGCGGCATGGACTTACACTGAAATAGAGGAATAGTATGAACTAAATGAGAAGTGAAAGTCCCACAATATTAGAGAGCATAAAAAGTGTCCTGTGGACCCAAGACAATAGAAAAACAACAAGTTTGCCCTTTTTAGACCATATTTTAACACATCATTTATTTTGTGGCTTTTTATTGGGGTGGAACTTCAGGTTTCAGAGTGGGTACCCCAATTTTCACTAACCCCAATTTTACTTTCATTTGTCATCCACTTCATTTTACCACTAGGCTACATAAGGGAGTTATAACCTAATAGACCTAGGTCCATGACATCTAAATTAATTTCTGGTAAGCTAGCCACAGCATTGCTGCAGACCAAAAGGCTTGTCTGAGGTAAAAGTTTGTGTTTCTATATCCTAGGCAGCTTTCCTAAAAGAAATAATACAGCAGATTAAATGCTCCCTAGAGTAAATGTTAGTCATAATGACCTTCTCTGCATTCATGTCCTCTGTGTTCATTACCACCATTAATTATACCTAGGAATGAAGCCATCAACCACAGTAAAACCCTAGTTAAGAAGCACAGCCTGCTTATTCAGCAACAGAAGCTGCTGTGTTAAGCAGAGAACCATTTCAGTATTTCATAGTGTATTTTGTAGTGAATATAAAGCAAAATATCTTCCTTTTTTATCCTACTGTTAAGCTCCACATGCATAATGTATTCAACTGATCTGGGCTGATGGGATCTGCTGTGTTAATGGGGAAAAGAAACAATATTCACCATTAATTTGGCTTCTTGGTTATGGGTTCTGATTTTGGTGTATAAGGGATCATGTCTTCAATGTTGCTTTCAACTATGAACATGTTAGATAAGAAAAGGGAAAGACATCTTTTAAAAATCAAACAGACTTCTTTCCTTAATGCAAATCAAGAAATCTTCTTGCAAATGAAATATATTATGAGGAATGTACAAAGTGATCTCAATTGCTACATTATACTCACAGTAAACCCATGGTAATATTCTTTCTATGGTTTGACAGGTCATATATTGTTAGAAGTGTCTTTCTTTTAATTTTTGAAAACTATAAATTATGATAATTCACTCAGGAGATCCTTGGTTACTGAATATTTTATGATGGCATCTTTAGATTTTAAAAAACTCTATGAATCATGTAAAAAACATGTAAGAAATAGCCCTGAGAGTTAAGTGTAACTTAAGCAGGTGGAATTGTTTCAGTTCTATTCATAAACAATGTCAATATAAAAGCTCAGCCCTTGCCACTGGTAGAAAAGTGTTACCAGACTAGAAGGTACATTGCTTTTAATCATATATCGTTTTTCCTAAGTTTGTTATATCCCATTTGAATAGCAATGTTCTGTTCAGCATGTATTTCTGCTGTGCTTGCTTGATAGTGGTGTCTATGATGCTTTGTAAACATTGAGAGGTTTATTTCAGTTTTTTAGTAGAGTGTGTATTAAGCTGGTATGTGAGTGATTTTTGAATTTGACAAAGAAAGATGCCATTTGACTAAGCTATGGTCACTGCAAATAAAAAGATAAAGAAGGTTCACCCCCTCAGTTTGTTCCATTAATATCTGCGTAACAGTGGTTGTCACCTTCAATATGACTGTGCTTAAGAGCAAAGAAGAGAAACTCTTTGTACTACAGCCTTTAGATATTGCACTTAGACCTACAATGTAACAATCCTTCTTAATTTTCCAGTGTTGTACAAAAAAAATGGGCTCCTCCTCAACATTGCATGCATTTGACATATAGTTTAAACCAGCACTGATGTGTATTTATTGTCTTTTATAGAGCAATTTTCTTTGAATTTCTCTCTACAAATGAAGTCCTGAAATTCCTAAATATCCAGATACTTCTTTTTTAAAATTATTTTTATTTTTCTCCTCTGCTTCTGTTATATCTCCCCTTTTTTCAACTCATTTCTTTTCACTCTTCCTATCCAGAATGACTCTAGTGCCTCCTACTATTCATTTGTTTCACTCTCTCTGTTTTCTAAATCTTTTGAACTGTTTTCTCTAGACTTATTTGGAATATTTGGATCACTTGTCACTTAATTTAAAAAAAAAAAAAGGAAGAAAGAAAATGCAATTATATTATCTAGTAGTTAGAGTAGAATATCTAGTAGTTAGAGATAGTATAATATGTAGTAATTAGGGAAGATAATGAAAATAAGTCTAAAAAAGACAACCTCCATCCAGAGTCCTGGAAAAACTGAAAAAAGACAGATGTTTTTAGATTTAAGAAGACATTAAGGAAAGGGACAATCCTGCCTTTTCCACTTTCCTCTCAAATTCATCCTTTGGATCTATTCAGGAGTTGAGAGAGGTCTAAGAAGGGAGGACATGAGGAAGGAAAGGATGGCAGGACAAATTGAAAGCTCAATTACTTTTATAATTTCTAACAAAAATAGAGGTCCAAACATTGTATCAGAAGACTATTATTATCCTAAGTACATGGAAAGAGTATCATCCTTTAAAATCTTTCTATATAGCCTCAAAAACTTCTGATTGAAAGGCATCAAAGCCGAAACTGCAGAAAGTTTAAAGTTTCCAAACAGCAAATATTTAGCACAGAAAGAGACAAACTAGAGATATTTCACACTCACTGAATGTGAAAGATTTTTATCATCTTTAAGTTAAAATCAGGATATTTGACTAAAATGCAGGTAAGTGAGGAAAGATTTTCAGTATATCTAAGATATACAAATCACAACCTCAGAACAAATACAGCTTATAGGAAATGGAGAAAAATCGATTTTATAAATTAATAAACATTGGATTCAAATGAAAGTGGCATCTATCAAATGGAAGTTGAACTCCTCAGAACAATTTTTTCTCTTTTTCCCTTTTTTTTCCCTTTTGTCTGTAAAGCCTTTTGATTATATAAACAAATATAAGGCACAGAATTGAACTCTTTTGTGACACTGGCGCATTAGAGATGAGATATTTCTACATAAGGCTCTCAAATCAATATTTTTTTTTTCTAAACAACAATATTTTACACTAGAGAAAAGGCAGAGTAATTAATAGAAAACTGGGTATGTGAATTTTCCTATCCAAATTGGAATAAAAACTAAAAGTGTTTAGCCTCAGAAAATTAAGGGAAGATAATGAAAATAAGTCTAAAAAAGACAATCTCCACCAAGAGTTCTGGAAAAACTGTAAATCCAGGTGACTAAAAGCCTTAAAACATGCTAGGTTCCACCTAAAAACTTGGAGTATCATTAAACAAATGGTTAAGATTAGGATTAAACAAATGCAAATAGATTTACTAAAGATAGAATGTGTCACTACAATTTGATATCTTTGCATTACTTCATTTTAATAGAATAGGTTTTGTAAGCAGGAATAAAACTATGCATCTATTTATCTTCTGGTTTTCAGCAAATCTTTGGTCATACTACCAAGCAGAATAGTATTGGCTAAACCAAAAATAAATTGGAATAGTAATGAAGTAATGAGTACAAAATAATTACCATCTTAGTATCAGAAAAGACATCTGAGTAATTTTGTTTCAGTCTTTCCATATTTTCTAGACAGCTTTTTACTCTAGTACCTTCTAAGGATTATTTTCAATAGAAAGCCATTCACTGTTCCCTTCAAGGAAATTTTTTTTTTTTTTCTCAGCATAGAAACTGTCATACAAGACAAATTTTACTGTATCATTGCTTCAAACACTCCTGGGGTTATGACTACAGGAAATGTTTGTTGCTAATTGTTTGTTTTAAAAATACATATGCAGAAGATGAATGTTACAAAGGAAAGAACCATTTCTTATTCAAAAAATTATGTTTCTTCTTTGTTCTTAGCATTATTATTGCCTACAGTGAAGAAATTGCAAGGAAGAAAACCTACAGCATTTTACAATTTCCTTTTAGCTTGTTTTCTCCTGCAAAGCTGCTTGCTAAGGTACTTTTAAAACAAGAAAAACTTATATTAGAACATACACTTTTGATCAGCTTGTTCATACAATAAAACTGCTTCAATAACTTGCAAAGTCCAGAAGTAGATATAATTCCAGTTTCTGACCAGAACTAGATGAAACAAGGAAACGAAGATCTCAAAGTATTTATTTTTAACTCAGTGCACAAAAGACAAGAGAATAAACTGCACCAGAAACAATAGATGAGCTGTTCCATGCAATGTTATTTGACAGAAAGTTTGGGGGTTTTTTTCCCCTGGGGAAATCAAATATCTTGTCTCTTTCTTTAAAAAAGGACCATTGGAATATAAGCAATAAAGTTTGAATAAAGAGAGGTTACACTCTACTAGTTTTGAAAAAGTGAACATTAAGAGCTTCACAACAAAGCTTATACTCTTTATAAAAAGGATATGTCATGGGTTTTTAAGAACAACATATTTAATGGTGGTATTTCAGGGAATATATACATTTAGCTTATGAAGAGGTTTTTCAAAATAACCAAATTTTTTCATTACATCAAGTTTTTGCATAGTATTTGTTCATACATAAAAATACACACATCTAATAAGGGTGCACCTTGTGTATATCACACATATATAAGCACATTATGCATATATAAAAGGGTATATATACATAATCTCATTCTTAAAATGACACTATAAAGTCTGTGAATATTGGATTAGCATATCTTTTGTTTTATAAAGACAAAAAAACTTGAATATAAAGACATTCGATTTCTAAATTAATAATTAAATAACCTTTAAATTTTATTAATAGTAGTAGTAAAGCACATTATTGTCTAAAGCAATGTTTAATTGGAGGAATATTCTGTGGTAATCAGTTTAAAGGGGAAGATCCCTAGAGTATTGTATCTCTAAATGAAATTACAGTAGTATAACATGGTTAGTCCTTATATATATTGCAGATATAACAATAGTCAGATGTAGTGGTAAGACAGTGCAGCTCTATTCAAGTCAATAATGCAGCTCTACACATGGTCAATAACTGTTCACAGGCATTGAGGCCAAGTTCATCCCCATATTTTTATCACAGCTATAATGAACTATAAAGTAAATACTGTACTGTTACAGTTATGTTGCACCAAAAGTCTTTGCATATCAGCTGACAGCAATAATAAAAAAAAATTAGTTATTTCAGAAGCGCAAACATGTCTCATTACTGGGTTCATAAATTATATACAAATTATATATAGAAAGTCAGGCTACATAGTTAAGGGTTAGGGAACTCACATTTTCTTCACCACCTTTATTGAGCCCTTTTATAGGGTCTCTAATTTCATGACAACTGTGATGAATGCAACCAATCTGAGTTAGTGTCCCCTCTCTGTCAAGTGGCACTGACTGAAATCAGCCCTGGTGTGCAAACCGCGGAAACTGTGCTACTCTGCATCTTCTCAGGAACTAAGGAATCCAGGTTGCATCTTATCAGGAGCTGACAGTATGAGCCCAAACTGGGACTACACAGGGCTAAAGCTGCTACAGCTCTATGCCTGCACACACATCAAAATGGGGAAGTTGACTAGAAGTCAATCACTAAACCACTATAAAATCTGTAGCCTTTCTGAGCCCATTAGTCTCACACATAGCAGCAGGCTGCATGCTGGCAAACTTCCCCATGAGGAGAGACTGCTCTCAAGGTTACTCCTCAAGGCTGAGACACCTTACCTGGCATCTGATATTATAATGAAGTAAGTGACATCTTGCACCAGGCCTAAAAGTAGATAGTATAATAGTGAAGTTTATATACAGACAGCTATAGTTTAATAATTAGAAGTGTAGGGAGTACTAATTTAACTGCTGTGTGAATCATTGTCTAAATCATCATATATTCACCACCTAAATTATCATTTAAATAATTGTCAGATCAATGTTAAATCACTGTTTGACTAATAATTATTGCATAATCACCATTTGATTCCTGTTTGATTTTCATTCAGTCATTGATTAATTCATTAATATTTGATCATAATTTGGTCATTATTAAAACCTTTTTAGGTGACCCCACAACTATGACTTCTCTTAATAATTCAAGTGTGTTGACTGCATAGAAGTTTATGACCAGAATCCCTGACTCAATCTGGACCAGGAGAGAGAATGGCCTGGGAAAAGTCAAGGGAATTGTAAAGAACAAGATTTTTGTCTATGTGACCTTTCTGTTACATTTCTTAATGAAGTTAGCATAGTTAGCATGTTATAGCTAATAAGGATTAGAAAGAGAGACAGCAGGATGGACACTGTTCTACTCTATTACATGTAAGCCTGCTTATTTGTGGCAATACCACTAAGGACAAGGGCACTACTTCTCTGCCTTCAGTAAGCTGATAGGCATGAACTTACGTATTATCTGTGCAATACTTCTGACAGAGATAGTTATCCTAATACCATTCATTCCTTCTAATAAATGCCCCTATCATTGACAGCTGAGAAAGGAAGCCAGCACTTTATAATCAATGACCTTTACTGACCGAGGTAATGAAGCCATCTTTATTACTAACAATAAATCCTGCACTTTGAACCAGAATGAATAAACATTAGTTGCTTTTGAAGAGCACACCTTTTCCCAGCTATAAATACTTACTCTGAGGTATTTTAAAATTCTAGGTTAATAAGTCTCACTAATAATGCTGATAATACTGGATAATACAGTGCCCATGCCCTGCACTTCTGTCTGTAAATGTTGAACATACAGACCATTCAAGTTAGTTGTTCAGTTGTTCTGCCTGAATCCTTTAAATACCTGTCTAGAAAGCACGCATTGCTTTCTGCTGAGTTGCTGAGATGGCTGTAGCTGTAGAATACACTGTATCCCCATAGGAGTCATAATTGGGTCTTCCTTAAGCTTCAACTGTTTGTATATTAAGATACAGTTGCAGAGTTAAACTCTTTAATTTTACTGCAGTTGAATTACTGAATTGTTTTGTGCATTCACCAGGAGACCAACAATTTTTCAGTCCAGCAACCAAAACGTTTTGCATGTAACCACTCTTCTCTCGAGTGAATCTGTGCATGCATACCCTTGGATGGGAGTGCTGTCTGGCAGCCAGGCCATCTCTATTGTTATAAACTATGAGTCATCCCTGTAGAGCTACATCCCTCCTCCTATGCACTGAATACCTGTTATTAAATAGAGCAGAATGAGCCCTCCTCTCTCAGCTCCTCTCCACCTGCCTTGAGGCTGCAAGAAACCCTGTATCTTAATTCAAAAGATGGAGAAACAGGAGAAGAGGCATTAGAGGCCACTTTTCCTTTCTGGTGTCTGCCTGTATGGGGCAGACATACTCCTGAACTTAATCCTACTGCCAGAGTAAGGGTTCCCTGCACTATCAAGTGATGACTGCAAGACTAAGGGCTGAATTGAGCCTCCCTGATGTCACCCAGGGCCACAATTACAGTTTCTTGGAGCTTAAGTGAAAAGACAGAATTGGAAGGGCAGCACAGGGACTACACTCAAGCAGGTTTAAACCTTCTTCCAGGCTGAGCCTTTTGTTGCCAAGGTTAACTCCAGTTGTCAAGTGACATTCTTGACTGATAGATGTGGAAAATAATTCATAGACTTGAACTTCTAGGTCATGGAAAAGTACTTGCAAATTTGTGTTGGAGCTGATTAAGCAGTTTCAGCTAAAATAACAATTATAAAATACTTATGAAATTTTACTTTTAGTAATTCTGACATATTTTATGATGCATCATGTACAGTATAACAGAATAAGTTAAAACTGCAATAATACTTTCCAATTTGCTATGTGTGAGTGATAGTAATGTCGTCTGTAGAATACATCAGGATATCATACCAGAAGGAAGAGCCTGAAACTGGAATTTTCACAAGGGAAATAAGAAGACAACTGAACTAGCAGGAGAAATGGAGAAAGTATTTTCAGGGTTGAATTTGTATCTCCAAATAAAACCAGATTTTGATGCACCATGGGAATATATCACTAGCACACTATTACATATTAAGCCTTTGTGGCTTTAGATTTATATCATGTGGTTTCTCCACAATGAACAGATTACTCACATTCTATGCAAGCTTGAGAAAATACCTCTTTAGAGTGGTTGTTTAGGCACACTGAGACAGAAAACTCAAATTCTTTCTTTTTCATGAACATCAAGTAAGTATCTTGTGTGTCAGAAGAGTTTCCTACATGTAAATTTATAGGCTAATTATCTTTCTCTAGTACAATGAATATTTATATAAGCCATAGAATATGGCTTGTTCAAACTCACAATTTCTTCTCTGCTTTATACAATATCCTTGCTTTTCTATTTCTTCAGAAATCTTAAACTACACAATTTGTCACAGTAATGATATTTTTTACTATTTTGCAGCTCTTCCTCATTTGTTTATGCCTTTCAGTAACTACATTTTGTACTTGGAAGTTTTTGTGCATAGTATGCAATGGCAGTTTTTCACCACAGAAGTGCCAGACTAGCCTAGCTGTGGAACAACACCTTTAATAGCAATGAAAATTGTGCACTCCACACCTCTAAAGATGCCTTGAAAGAATATATGCCAAAATCATTTTAGCTCTGAACCGCCAAAACTCTATGCGTGTGTGAATTAAATGCACTTATATGCAAAAGGATTCTTACTTCTGAACACTAAAATTCTGTTTTGAGGTCAAATTCTTACTTGTCATCAAATATATACAGCAATTTTCTATGTTGTCAATGGACACATGAAACTTCAGATACTAAATGGAAACACCATCTACACTCAAACCATTTTCTTCTAAGAAAAGAATATCTAGTAACATCACTAGACAGTGGTATAATAGAAGAGCAAACTCCTACAGAAGATAAGAGCAAGGGTGGAACGTAACTTAGAGGCTCTGGGTTTCATATCTAGAGAATTCTCTTCCATTGAATCCACAAAAACTCGAGGGAGATTCAATCCCCAAAGGACTGAAATTAGATGTGTATGCCCTTCTCACTTTACAGTTTAGAACTGTCACAACCTATACTTAAAACTCTACAAGGCCTACAAGTGATATTTTTCTTCTGTTGGCAATCTACATCTGTGTGAAAATTACTAAAATACATAGCAATTATTCTCTAAGTCTTGCTGTGTTATAAAATATTAATAGATGCATTGTTTGAAGGATTCACATTAGCAGCTGGTGAATTTGGGGTTTTTAAGTGCTTGAGAAAGGAGCACTGGAAAAGTCATGCAGAAGTGACACTGACAGACTCCTGTTGTGTTACTACACCTAACACCTTCAAGAACACTCTATTCCTTTACTATACATTATCTTATGAAAATAACAAGGTCATTGTCAATTTGGCATATTGTCAGCAGAAAAAATTGTCACAATAAATCAACCCTGATTTGAATAATGAAATACTAGATAATTTTGATGAGTATCACTTGTTTATACTAGGACATATGTTTCTGTGCCTAATCATGCCAGTTTTAACATTGTTTTCTATGAAAATAACAAATGAGCAGAGCAGGAGAAGGTTAAATGTAGATACAAGTCTGAGAATGAGATCAGATCTACTTTCATTGCTTTGCTATTACATATAATCAATGCTAAAATAGATTTCTGTCTTATACATAATTTCCTCATAAAACAGACCAACTTTTTTTTTTTTTTTTATATGACTTCCTAATTTGCATTCAGACAACAAAAAAACCCCATAAAGAAACAAAACAACAACAACAAGGTTGAATTCCCATAATCACTGAATTCTCCCTGGTCTTTTATTTATTGCATTATTTTGGAGGCATAGAAAATTTTGTAATTTTACAAGTAAATAGATTCCATTTACAATCACAGGTATGCATCTTAGGAAGACCTTTCTTCAAACTCCAGTACTCACCTAGTCTTATAACAACTAGGATTTTGTCTATTTTTCAACAAGAGTGTCCTAGTTATAGTGGCTGGAACCAGTTTATCACTGCGGGAATGTAACTGGAACTGTGTATTCCATACCCTCTCTGCCATTT